>JAOTAY010021218.1:0-11078 GCA_025629805.1 Erythroxylum baracoense | reverse complement strand
AAATATGAAACTTCAGTTAGAATGGATGTTATTATTCAGGAGAATTAGTGATATAAAGGGACCAAGTCAGTCTTTTCCAGATTTAAGCAATATCATCACTGGCATAACAACATTGTATATTGAGCGGTCAAATAGCAAACTATTTCAGAGATGTGAAAGAAGATCTTTATTTATTTTTGGTGCTAACAATGGAGATGATTGATTATTTAACTTAGGGTCTTGAGCAACTGCAATATTACTGGAGAGATCTCTACTATTGTCTAGATCATGCAGAAAATGGAAATGTTGTAATTGAACACCGTCTAACGTACAAACTCATGTTTTCCTTAAACTATTTTCAAAACTGGCTCATCTCTACCATTATAGTGGCATAAGTGTCTGATATCTAACGGTATTCATAAAACCTCTTAAGATAACTCTACAACTATTGCAAAGAGGGTTAAATAAAGACTGCTTGCTCTTTTAGAGATTAAACCTATTTATAATATATTTTGAACATTTTACTAATTTAATTGAAATTAAATTTTAATTTTAATTAAAATTTAATTCTAGCTACAAATAATTCTAATTAAATATCAATTTTACTCAATTAAAATCTAATATCTGATATTGATCTATATTAAATACCTCATGTTTAATCATAAAATTTCTTAAACTTTACAATTAAGTGTAACTTTATTAAAAAATTTTCTTTTCTCAACTTGTTTTTTGTGTGTGACTCATAGGTTTTGAAATATATTGGCAATGGATATCAATCATAACCCTAAATCATCTTTAGGATTAGATAAGTTAAATTTTTAATTTATTTTTAATTCTCTAATTAAATAATTTATATTTATAGATCAATATTGGCATCTAGCGATACATCATGACTACTCAAATATTTGGAGATGTCAAAATAGTTTTAGCTAACCTTTTTGTACATGATTTTACCATATACTTTAATCATTTTATCATATAATATTCCGATTAGATATAGAGGATGACATTAATATATACTCTATTTAAGTTTATTCATGATAGTTCTCTAAGTAATTGATTTAATTAATGATATTTGTAAACTATTTATAAAGCATCATTCCTCATTAGCCAATGATTTCATACATCAATACTAATCGAGAACAATATAACATTCTCTCTGATCACTTTAGGATGATAAATATTGTATTGATCACTCAACTATTTCCATATGAAGTCAATATTCATTTACAATGTTTATTTATCTCATGAAGTTTATTATATAAATCTAAATATATATAAGATAAAAAATGCCTTTAAATTATTATCTCACTAAATTACAATCAATCGATTGACTGTAGAATATAAACCAACAATCTCTTACTTGTACTAAGTCAATGGTTTAAGTAACTTATACCATATCTTTATATGACAATCATGTTATTGCTGGGACAATAGTTTAGAGAATTATACAAGATTCTTTATAGTGAGTATTTGCTTAAATCTTACAACTTTCATATTAATTATCATCATAATTAAAAAACTAACTAAATACATCTTTGAATCTTTGATGAGACTTTAGTTCTTTTTCCATGCCCAATGGCTCTACTACTTCACAGTATATTACTATTTGAACAATTCAAGGAATTATACCAATTTTATTAAAAAAACTTATTGGTCTAAATAATTATTTTCACTAAATAAAAAATGTATTATGACTTAGTAAGCAATTAATGTTACATTGAAACCTTTCTAATCTCAAAATAATAATTTTCTAAATAAAATATACATTAATTAGGATTTACTTCTGAAGTTAATATCATTATAACCTTGAACTCCAATATCTACTTATACATAGAATAATGGATGCCTTTAGTACTTTACAAGTATGAAATATCTCAAATACTAAACACTTTTAGTATGTTATATATGTACTTGGACTATAATAAGTAAACAATTTTTAATCTATTTTTATAAATCTGATTTTCATAATTATGATGTTACCTTTTTATATTCAATAAGAGTTATTCTTTGACATTTATATTTTCAACAATTGAAAATATGAATTATTGTCCTCTATGAGTAATATATCTCTACATACTCCCACTAAAAAGGATAATTATAATCCCACTAACCTTCTTGTAGGAATGATAAATTCATAACAATTTTCAATACAAACTCTTTAAATTCATTATGAAAGTGAACATTGTCGATGTGTTTTATCCTTTCAACTATACATCAAAGTATCGATAGAGACACTAATTCTAACTAGATGTATTGTCATGATATTTGAACTTTTCAACTTTCATCTTATTTTCACTACTTATCTTAAGAATCATTCTTATACAAGTGTTTATTGAAACAAACAATTTGTTCAATAGGCCTGTAAGATTATATCTAATCTTTTGGATATCTAATAACCTTTTATTATCCAATTTGGTTATAAACTTATTGGATAATATATGATTCAACTAAACAACACATCCTTAAATCATTAACTTTGACTATTTCAAAGTCTTAGCATTTCATATCTAAAATGAAATCTTACTAATTGATTTAATTGAAACTACTAAAGGAAAGTTATAATATTAGGCATAACTATAAAAGACATAAATATTGCATCATACAATATCTCATACTATATATTTCCCCTTACATAAGTTCATACTCTTATGAAATTTAGTTATATAAATATTTACTAGAGAACCTTATTCCCTATAGGTAATCAAAAATTTAAATGTCATCACATCAATCTTATCGAAGTGTTTCAACATTCTCCATGCTTAATTTCTACTTAGATTTAAAAAATTTAAACTTTTTAAATTTTAATCAATATTTCATTTAATATATATGATTATATCACATAAAGTTATTAATACTTCTAATAAAATATTATAATCATTCTTTTATGATTTGTTATTTTATCCAATACATCACATATAAATTTAACAATTTAATATCATCATCATTCTTTCACCAAAGGTTAATTTGGTTATTTTCAACCCAATAAGTTTTACAAGCTGTATACAAATTATAATAAAAAATATACATATACCTTGGCATGTAGCTTTGTGAATTCTCATTATGTTAATTTAATCAACATATCATAAAATGATAGTCCTAATTGTCTAACTTTGTATTCTTACCACTTAAATTAAGCATAAGTCTCTTTTGATCTAACACATATAAACTACTTTATAAAGTTGGATCAACTACTTCTACTCAACAATTTATTCTTATGATTCTTTGAACATTGTAGTAATATTGAATTTTGAATTGAGTATCAAATACCCAAACACATGAATTAAAAGTACATATGATATCTATCATATCATTTAGGTAACAAAAAGTCATTCAATTATTTTTCTTTCCAATGATAACTATTATCTTACTATAACAAATTCTTTTAATTATAGTCCATAGTTATGGTTTTAGTAAGTTAAATTGATTGAAAAGTTCCATCAAGGTACTTTACCTTTTAGCTCTACTCTATGCAACCTATTGTATTTTTCTACCATAATGTTGACATATAACTTACATGTTGTTATCAAAGTTTATGAGACATTATTCAACTCAAAATATCAATACATTTTGTTATCTATATGATTTGGAGATATTTTTAAAACTTTAACACTAAATCTTCAATAGGGGTTAATAGCAAAGTTGTATAATGGACATACAACTTTTCTAACTCTTCTCAAACATAACATATGTCTAAGAAATTTGGTTCACTAATTTTTAGTATCAACTATACTAAACAACATAAGTTTCACTCAAAACAAAATATAAATGTAAAGAAAAAAGTATTGATTATATATAATGACTACCAAATAATACACTTTAATGTTACTCTCACTATTTATTTGAAATAATAGCCTTACTATTCAAAAAGATTATTATAATCTTTCTAGTGTGCTAGGATTTAATTCAAATTTAGTTAATCTTAAGTCACTCAGCAGACCAACCAAACTTAAATTAGGTAGATAACATTATTATCAATCACATCTCATGTGATTCATATATCTGTTAAGTGACAACTCTTGCCAAAACATATTTTATATGTTACTTATAACCTTTCTTCATAATTCATATGATCATAAGTTATGCATCAAAATCATGCAACTTTGGTTAAATTGTACCCATAAATTTAAGATAAAACATATGCAAGTTCAAGGGGCTTTAAGTCAGTCAGCAAGTCTTACAACAAATAGAACTTTGATTTTATTCTTAAATAATATAATTCAACAATCACGTTCTCAACGTATTGCATAATTAGATGCATATTAAATTGCATAATTAATATATGGGATATTATTCCGTGTATTTTTGTGTTTGATGAGGCGAACAAGATTAAATATCTTGTTAAAATATTAAATATATGTTGAGAACGTGATTGTTGAATTATATTATTTAAGAATAAATAAATACACGGAATAATATCACATATATTAATTATGCAATTTAATATGCATCTAATATATATATATATATATATATATATATATATATATATATGAAACATATAAGTAATGTATGCTACTTATGCACTCGTAATCAACTTATATGCTTAAAATATCAAACTTTATTTAATTATAATTATTGATATTCTTAATCTAAAATTATATTTCAATTTCTTGAAAAAATAAATTAGATTAAACATATTTAAATTTAATTAAGAAAGTCTTTTACATTATTTATTTAAAGATTCATTTGTAATTAATTAGAAAATTTTCTTTAATAAATTAAAAAATTATTTTCAAATTTAATTTTAAAATACCTTTTTAAAAATTAATAAATGAAAACATCTTTTCAAATTTAAACATGAAAATATTTTTCTAATAAATCAAGAAACTTATTATCTATATGTAAAGAAACCATTTTTAAATAAATAAAATAATAATTCTCCAAATAAATAAATAAATTTAATTAAGAAAAATCTTTCTTACTTTTCTTAATTTTAAGGAATTTAATTAATTAATTTAATCTATTTAAAATATAATTAATTTTAATTTTAGAAACAAAAATTTTAAAATTTATAGGAATCAATATAATTATTAATCTTAATCAAATTAAGAAAAATAGTTAATTTTATTTTAAAATTTTCATCTTAATTAATATAATCTCGTTAAATTAACTTATGTAACATAACCTAATTATGAAAGATAACAATAACAATACCAACACCTAGTAGAAATTTCATTGACATGCACGGTCTGAGGAATCCAGTAATATGTAGCCTTATCCCTAATGAGTAGAGAAGTTGTTTTCAAGTGACCTACATTAGGAAAATAATAAATAAATAAATAAAATTATAATTTTAAAAAAATAATAAAAAAAAATAATAAAGTAATTACCTCTTAGGATAAATCCCTAGGAGGTAATTACTACTTATTTACAAGTTTAGGCTAACTACAAGAGGAAAGGGTTAAAAGATTTAAGAGAACTATTAGGATCTCTTTTCGAGGAATCTTGTACCTAAATTATAGTACATCAAAGTTGTTTATTGTGCGTCATGTCCTTGGTAAGTTTCAACATTGCCATATCATTTTTTATCACCTCCCTCCAATTCTTCTTAGGCCTCCACTTTTTTCCTCTCAGAGTCTCTAAGTAGGATCTTCTCACATCTTATTACTAGAGCGTCTGAGTATCTCCTCTTAACATATCCAAACCACCTAAGTCTTGTCTCTCTTAATTTGGCCATAATATTAACTACTTTTAATTTGTTGCATTCCGGACATTATATCTTTTAGTAAAGCTGCACATCCAACAGAGTATCCTCATCTCCATCACCATTAGCTTTTGACTATAAACTTGTTTGATGGGCTAACACTCCGCCCCCATAGAGCATGGTCGACTGCTAAATGATAGACTTTGCCTTTATGCTTGAGTAGTATCTTCTTGTTATACAAAACTCCTGATGCACTTCTCCATTTAGACCACCTTGATCTGATCCCGTGAACTATGTCTTCATCAATCTCTTCCTTACTCTAGATGATAGATCTTAGATATTTAAAACACTTCTTTTATCGTATAACTTCTGAGCCAATCTTTACCTCCAAATCGATAACCACCTAGGTCCTGAAAAGTTGCACTCCACGTACTTAGTCTTAGTTATACTCAATCTAAAACCCTTCAACTCTAACGAATCTCTCCAAAATTCAAGCTTGGTATTGACCCCCTCTTTTATCTCATCCACTAAAACAATTTTATCAGCAAAGAACATACATCTAGGCACATCCCCTTGGATATTCTTAGTAAGCTCATCAATTACTATTGAAATAGAAAGGGGCTTAAAGAGGAACCTTGGTGTAGCCCAATATCTATAGAAAAATGCTCTGTATCTCCTTCTATCATTCTTACTCTAGTTTTTACACTTTCATACATATCGTTAATAATCTTTATATAAGATATAGGAACCACCTTGACTTCTAAACATCTCCACTTGATTTTTGTTGGTACCCTATTATATGCCTTCTCTAACTTAATAAAAATCGTGTGTAGGTTACGTTGTCTTTTCCTTTAGTATTTCATCAACCTTCTAAGGAGATACAAAAGTTATGTTACAGACCTTCCTAAAATGAAAGATAATCCTTTCAAATATTTGCTTGATTCTAATCATTAATTTGATTACACTGTCTTTCCCTGTAGTATTCCATACCTTCTAAGGAGATGCAAAGCTTCTGTCATGGACCTTTCTGACATGAAAGATAATCCTTTTAAATATTTGATTCTCCTCCATCGTGTCTCGTGCCCTCATCACTGGCGACAGTTGCCTAGTGATGATGAAGATTTCACTGGCGACGACTAGTGTTGCCGATTTTAACTATTGATGACATTCGAGATGCTTCATGCATCTCTAACACTTGCTCCTATTTCTATATTCAAACACATATAACCCAGAGGAAAATTATTTAGATACAAGAATCACATTTAAAAAATGCAAACATGCTTCTTGATTTTTTTTAAAAATTAAGCTAGCGGATATGCATACATAATTATCTAGAATCCACAACCAATAGTCATGCGAATTCAAATTTTTAGAAACAAGGTATATACATGTTTTTCTAGAAACAAAAAGGGGATATGATTGACTTTTTAAGAAAATGCAAAATGAGGGCCATATGATGGAGATTTCTTATAAGTAAAAAAAAGTTTTATGCTTTAAAAAACAATGAATAAACATGACAAACTTCAAATTAAGTTTTTCAAAGAACCAGAAGGGGATGCATAAACTAAATTTTTAGAAAACCTAAACATATGGACAGTTTTAATTTTCAAAAAATTAAAACAGACCTTAATTAATATTAGGGAGGAAATTTTGCATTCAAAGTTTTAGTCCTCAATTTTATCCAATCAATGACAATCAAGCAATTGTAATCAAATTATAAAAGTTAATTATTCCCTTATACCACTATTGAAAAATCGAGTTGGCATCTTATCCTGCATGTATTGAAATAATTACGAAATTTTTTGTTTGGATTTCTCAAAAGTCAAGATCACTTAAAATTCTATAAAATGATTAACATATAAATTATGATAAAGTAAGAATCATAATTCATACCTTATTTCAAAGCTTAATTTTTTTTTGTCATTTCTCTTAAACGTTTCTGAAACTGGCTCAATTCAATCATTGTAGCAACGCAACTATCCAACCTCTAATGATATCTACAGAACATATTGAGAGAACTCTACAACTATTGTAGAGAGAGTTAGACAAAGAGTGCTAGCTCCTTTAGAGCTTAATTTTATTTATAATAAGTTTAGGACATTTTAATAATTTAATTAAAATTAAATTATAATTTTATTTAAACTTTAATTAAATTATAAATAATTCTAATAAAATATCAAAATTTCCCGAATAAGATCCAGTATCTCATATTTATCCTTATTGTTAAATATCTCATATTTGATCATAAAATTTCTCAAACTTTACAATCAAGATTAACTTGAATAAAATAATTTTATTTCTTCAACTTGATTTTTGTGTTGTGTGTGACCCCCCACTGAGTTCTTAAATATATTGTTAATAGATATAACATATAACCCTAAATTGTATATAGGATTACATAAATTAAATTCCTTTAATTTATCTTTCATTTGCTACTTAAATAATTTATATTGGGTAAATACAGGGAATTTGTTCTCTAACAAATACTCACATGTTTGTTTAAGTATCTCCATATTTTAATCTATGAGATTCATAACATCTTTCGTAAGAAAAAATATAACTTACGTTAGTCTTTATGTTCTATTAATATCATGTCTTAATAAAATAATGATTAAGAACAATTTAGGAATAATATATCAATGCAATATGAACCTAATAATTATAATCTTATCATAATTTTACTTGTACTGTTTAATTATCTCATAGAATTTATCATATACATCTAGATATGAATAAGATAAATAATGCCTTTAAATTATTATGTTAGTAGATTGTAGTCAATCTATTGGCTGTAGGGCATAAATCAACAGTACTCAACTTTCTAACGAGAAACTACTTAGAGGGAGATGTACCCAATTCAATCTTGAGAGAAGGATCTACCATGTAAGCATCTTATCTGAACTTCTTCATTGATATTGTGTATTTATTTAATCAAAATCTTTTTATACATTCTAAAAAATGAACCGATTTTATTTGTGGTACATTATAAAGTGTTATAACAATGTAAAACATGTTAAACTGAGTGTGTCTCTTATATCTCATAATTAACTACACTATTTACGGAGAAGAAACAAATATGGAAAAGTTTACCTTCTTATAGGCAATTGTATTGCAAGCTTAATAATTTTTAGGACATTTGCTTACCTCAAAACGAAGCTGAAGTATAATCTTTCCTTATTCAATATTTTACAAGAAAGAGCATTCTTGGTTTTTCATTCAAATCTTCAGAATAAGACATTTGGTGTATCCTTTCATTAATATCCAACTGGAAAATGGAAATGATACTTGATTTTGGTTTAATAATTAGACCTCCTTCAGTCCTCTTTCCCTCAGAAATAATATCTCCACTTTGTCATCAATAATACCACCATATGCTCGAGTCCAAAGCATCATAGAAAACAACTCCTGGCATTTGCAAGATAGAGGATTTGACAGGCTTCAGATTTATCTCTAAAGCTATTAGCCAAATTCCTCAATCTCTGACAAGCCTATCTGGAGTTTAAGTTCTAATGGGGAATACTCAAACTCTTCTTATACTAAGGCACTTAACCCTAATATCCCAACTATATCTTAGTTCAATGTAGTTTGGAAAGCCTCCCTAAAACCTTAAGCCTCATTTATAACTTGTCAACCAACTAGAGAAAGACCAAAGACCAAAGATAGGATCCATGGTTCCAATGACACTCTTTGTGAACTCTGCAACATTGAAGAAAAAGGCATAGCCTAATTATACTTCAAATGTGAATACACAATGTCCATTTGGGTTAGTATTCAACATACTCTAAATCAATAATGCCATGAATTAGATTGGAGCAAGATACTTCAATGAGCTGAAGCAACATTTCAATCTATAGGGAATGATAGAATCTTCTTAATTCTTAGTCTCAATTGTGTAGTTCATTCTATCTAGAGGGAAAGAAGTCAAAGAATTCATCAAAAAATAGATTTGACAAGTACAGTCTAACTCATAAATTGCATTTCCAAATTAAGGAAACATTGGTAGCCCATCAAGTGACTGATCATCTAAGCTCTTACCTTAGAAGGAAATGGAATCTTTAGTTCTAGTTTTTACCTAAAATCAATTATATTGTTGTATCTTATTTTGTTTAATACTCATTATATTGTCCCTCTTTTATGTCTTTCATGGCTATTAATGGATTCTTTATTTAACTTTCAAAACAATATTGTACAAGTATGTAATATGACTAATGCAAAAGAGTTTAAAGTTTATAGAAGAAATAAATGAGAAAAAATGAGTCAACTACAAGTCTTAATTTGGTGGGATGATGATTGAGAATTGAGTTGACAACAAAGATAAGGGCTAAAATTTTTTAGATGACTAAGTTTGCTCAAAATTTTGAGAACAAAATTTTTATAAGGAGGGGAGAATTTTTAATATGCTATTTCGATTATTGTACTGTATAATGTGTTGTACATGCATAAAGTGCATTAAATTAAAAAAAGGGGGAAAATGGTCTTTCTTCCAAACTAAATGCATCCAAATTCCATATGAGCATTACATGGCCAAATTTCCATGATATAAGCATGAATTAATTGGTTGGAAAGTAGCCAATTAAATGGTGACAAGTGGTATGAATTAAAGTGTAAATATGAGAAGTTTTGGTAAAGGTGTAAATATGAAATGTTATTAATGGAAATGGTGGGAAAAAAGTGTAATTAAGCAAAATTTTCATCTCTTTAAAAAGGGTGTGGCTGACCATTGATGGAGAAAAGAGGAAAAAGAGGGGAAAAAATAAAATAAAAAGGAGAAGTGAGAGTTTCGACTAGGCCATAGGGAAGTGATCCAAGAAGTTTTTCATGCTCTTCTAACTCCAATCAAGCATCCAGCAAGATCCTAGAGCCATCCAAGTGAAGAGGAAGAAGAAATTGAGTTGGTAAGCTTACTAGTTTTGTTAAAAAATTAGATTTGTTGTGTTATAGTTTAGATTTTGTTTTGATGGTGTGAATTGCACCTATATGATGTGCTATTAAGGTTTTATTATATTGGAAGTGATTAGGAGAAGAAAATCAAGAAAAATAATATGTGGAACCTTGGTCAAACTTAGTCAAAGGTAAGATCCATTGCCTAAGGTGTTTTATGTTGCCTTTTGATGATTTAAGATTAATGAATGACATTAGGAAGTTAGTTTAATGATGAAAGAATGGAAGAAAAATCATGGAAATGATTAGATGAAATTTCGGCCATGGCTAGGGTTTTTAATGTGATATAATCCAAATTTCTGTTTTGATGTTTTATGGTGTTCATAGCATGATTTTGATGCTAATGAAGTAAAGAAATGAAAAGGAATTGATTTGAAATTAATTTTGGTTGAAATTAGGCCAGGGGTGCATGATTATATAAAAATTTGTTAATAAAATTTTATGGCTTAAATGTGTGTATTAAAATGTCATGGAAGTGAATTTGGATTGGTTTTAAGTGTTAGAAATCAAA
>JAOTAY010021217.1:0-11079 GCA_025629805.1 Erythroxylum baracoense | reverse complement strand
AGTTGCGTCTTGGGAAAATCCGAAAACGAGGGTGTTCCTCGTCGACGTCTTCGTCATCGTCAGTAGTTTAAAATTACAGGTTTAAAAGGGCTATTCTTGTGGGGAAGAGAGGCAGGGCCAGTACGCCTGTGCCTACGTGGAAGCTGATGGGGAGTGTGCGGATGCCCTCGTCGGTGTTGGGATCAGTGGATTCGCCGCAATTAAAGTTCTTAAACGGACGGAAGGGTAATCAACAACTTCAGCAGCCACTGTCGACGAGGAAGCTGGCGAGGAAGCTCGATGTATAGTAACAGACCGGTTGGATCGGTTAGAAAAAAAGCTGACCGGTTCGTTAATAAACCGGCTGGTTTTAATACATAGAGGTGATTAGGTGAAACTGAACCGGACTACTGGCCGGTTCGAATTTTTCCGATCAAACCGGCCGGTCCGGTCTGGTTTTTGAAACCATGGTTCTCTCACAGTTCTATAACCTTCTTCCAAGTTAATTCTATGCACCACCACATTGCGGCTAATCCCCCGAATATCATAAATTTGCTACCCTACAGCTGTCATCCTTTTCCTAATAGCCTCCGCCACTTTCTCTTCTTGCTTACAATTTAATTCATTGGAGATAATGATCGGTAAAGTGTGGTTTTTTCCTAAAAAGGTATATCTCAAATGGGAAGGTAAAGGTTTAAGCTCTAAAGTGGTAGGTTTTACCGATAAAAGGTGGTGTAGGTGCTCTAGCTCTCTCTAATTGTTCTAGCTCCACTTCCTCATAAACATCCTCTTCATTCGTACTTTCAACTTTGTGTACTCCATTCACCTCATCAACTCCTTCTTTAATTTCCTTCACACACTCATCTACTACATCAATTTTCATACACTCATTTCCATCCATCGGTTTCTTTAAAGATTTTGTCATATTAAACTCAACTTGCTCACCGCCAATTCTCTACACAAGTTTTTCTTTATAAACATTAACTAATGCCCTACCAGTATTCATAAAGGACCTACCCAAAATTAATGGACAATTTTTATCAGCTTTAAAATCCAACACAACAAAATCAACTGAAATTATAAATTTATCCACTTTAGCCTATACATCTTCCATAACTCCAAATGGTCTTTTTATTGATTGATCCGCGAATCAGCATGGAAGTTAGCTTGACCTCTCTTAATCCCAATTTTCTTAAAATAGACAAAGGAATCAAATTAATACTTGCACCTAAATCACATAAGCATTTGGCAAATTCAAAATCGCCAACAACACATGGAATAGTAAAGCTCCTTAGATCTTGCAATTTTGAAGGCATTTGACTTGAAATAATAGAACTACAGTTCTCCGTCAATGTAACTGTCTGATTGTCTTTCCAAGTACGTTTGTGTGTGAGTATATCCTTTAAAAACTTCGCATACTTGGGCATGCACTCCAAAACTTCCATCAATGACAAATTAATCTGTAACTTCTTCAGTTTCTCTAAAAATTTGGAAACTAGGTATCCACCTGATGTTGCTTCACTCTTTGTGGATATGGGAGTTTGGGCTTGTACGGTGGTGGTGGTACATACGGCCTGCCCTCTCCCCTTTCTTCTTCTATCTCCATACTATTCTCTTTTTCTTGACTGTCCTTTTTCGCACTTGGTTCTTCCATTTGTTTGCTACTCCGAAGTGTAATTGCTTTGAGTTGCTCCCTTAGAATAACCTCATTATTGCTCGGTAAGCAACTTATATTTTGAGAAAATAAAGTATCAGTAAGTTGACGTATCTGGACTTCCAAATTATGGATTAACGAGGCATGTTCTTCATAATCTGATTAAAATTTGCCTCCATCCTCTATTGATTTTCCTCCTAGCTTTCATACATCTTTTTCTGACTCTTTGCTTGAACTTCCAATTTGGAATTAAACATCTCCATAAACTTGTCCAATTTATTTTCCAATGCTTCGATTCATTCTTGCTAGAATCCAGGCGGTCCTTGTGGTCTTTGTTGGCCACCTGCATTATTATTACTCTAAGAAAAGTTTGGGTGGTTTTGCCAACCCGGATTATATGTGTTCGAATAGGGTTATTACCTCATTATGGTTGGCCTAAATAGCTTACTTGTTGGGCCCCGCTAGCTCCTAATAGGAAACATTCCACTGAGTTGTGGTTGTTCTCCCCACACAGCTCACATTATGCTTATATTGCCATAACTGCTGAGGTGGACGCTCCTTGCATGTTGTTTAGCTGCTTTGTCAAAGCCGTGATTTGAGCTTGAAAGGCAGTAACTGAGTTAATAGGTATCATACCTTTTTGTTCCTTCTGTCCTTGTCTACTCCTCTCGCTCGACCACATGTAGCTGTTGCTTGCAAACTTCTCCAATAAATCATGACCTAAGTCTACCGTCTTCCTCATCAATGAACCTCTGGCTGCTGCATCAATTATGCCCCTTGTGCTCGGATTCACTCCATTATAAAATGTTTAAAGAAGAAATTCCTTTGGGAGGTTATGATAGGGACAACTTCTTTGAAGTTCTTTAAATCTCTCCCAAGCTTTAAAGAGAGATTCTCCGTCGCTCTGCTGGAAATTTGTTATCTCCTTGATGATCCTCGTCGTCTTCATTAACAAAAAATATTTGGCAAGGAGTGCTTGGGCGAGCTGCTCTTGAGTCGTGATCTGGTCTGGATTCAAAGAATTGTACCATGCTTTAGCCCGATCCTTCAACGTGAATGAAAATAGTTACAACTTCACTGCATCGTCAGAAATTTTTTTAATTCTGAATGTGTCACAAATCTCTAAATAATTTACGATGTGGGCATTCGGATCCTCGTTGGATAGCCCATAGAACTGTACACTATTTTGGAGAATGTTGAGTAGCGCCGACTTTATCTTAAAATTATTTTCTTGGACTACCGGTCTCGCAACTCCTTGAGGACTAAACCTTGGCCTCATGAAATCCATTAATGTTTTTTTATGGTCCTCCTTGCTCTCCTTTTTCAGCCATATCTTGATTTGAGAAATTTACAAGCTTTGCCCTTCTTATTTCTCTTTCGTGCTTCTTAATGACAGGAAATTCGTCCTCTATAACTTCTTTCATCTTTCGTGTACTCCTTATGTTCATGCACATGCAAATACATAAGGAAAAGTATCAAAAACTCTTAAATCAAAGTAATATAAATCAAACACGATACTCAACGATCCATCCTCGGCAGCGGCGCCAAACACTTGTTGACGGTAAAACCTATCTACTTGTTTTACGCTAAAAAACTATAAAGGAATGGGCTATGACTTGTAGTAAAAAGAACGGATATCAATCCCATAGGGATTAATGCCTAGACACTACTTCATTTAGACACAACTTTGTTTAAGAAACTAAATTATGAAATGTAAATAATCTGGAAAATTAAATTATAATTAAAAGATTAATGTAAATAATGAAAAATACCGAAATTGCAGAAAATCTGAATTCAAGAATCTAAACACTAGGGATTACTTTTTTTCCTATTTTGTCTCCCTCCTATTTTATTGATTAAATTATGTCTCACCCTAGATTTCAGAATGTACTAATTACCCTCTCTAAAGGTGTAACTATTTATCCCTAATCAAATTAACAATAATCAATTGGACGATCTCTTGAAGCATAATCTGAACATTTTCCATGTAAAAATTTTGGAAGGAGGAATGAATTCTAGGCAGGGGACACGATAAGTAAGAAATCCTACCCATCAAGTGATTTGCTTCTGGACTGATTAGTGTGCTCCTCGATTTTCCATCGTGTGCCTAGCCCAAATTACACTATTTTGAGTTTTTTCTTCCTATTTTTACCAAATCACATCCAAACCTTTTCTTTGCAAAAACCTAGAAATAAATGAAATATGACTTACCATATGTGATAGGGTGATTAAATATAGAAATTTAAGATTGAACATAGTGTATGTTTAAGGGAATTTACATGTATATAGATAATTTATATGCATATTTATTATTTATATGTGTATAATATGACTATTCAAGTTTACATTCTAATTTTATGAATATAATTAAGTACAATTTAACATGTTTTGTATTTAAATGATGTGTAGGAATTTATTTACTGGAATTAAGTAAATGTACATAGAGAAACACAATTCAACAAAACACATACGAAATAAATCATATGAGTATGTGATTTGTATACTGTTCTAATAGTGGTAAGTTATAACTTGCATGAATGAACTTAAATACAAATTTTATGATTTCAAATGACTATCATATGATTTGTCAATATATTAATTATGAAATTGGCAAATGATTAAAGAAAAATGTTATAGTGCCTGCATTATTATTTTGGTGGTAGATAGATAGGCATGCCTATAGGGTTATAGTGTAATTGCTACAATTTCACACCAATGGTTTCTTCATTTCAAGACTATATTGTCTCTATAGTTTGATGCCTTCACGTATCTATAGTTTGTTACCTTCGACTATCTACAGTTTAATACTTTTTAGTATCTCTAGTGATATCTTTGGATATTTACAGCTCCTGTTATCCACACCCACAAGAATGTGCAGGCCTAACATAGAAAAGTAAATTAAATAGTTATAAATAAGAGATACAACATGACAACATGAATAATTTTTACTGATGTGCATTGAATATCAATATTTGTCTTATAAATGTTCATTTAAGGTATGTAAATAATGTATTAAAGCATATTTGCATTATGTACATTGATTAAATATGCCATCACTATTTATATAAGTTTATGATATTTATAAATGTGTGTGTGCTTGAAAGATGACTGCTGTGAGTCATCATCCAAACTAAGTATTTCCCCAGTAAGCTTTCAAGCTTAGCATAAGTGTTAATCCATATAGGTCCAAGTAATATAAGTGAGATATAAGGATCATCTGCAGGGACCAAGGCCAACCACTAATAGTAAATGTACTTTTGGAATGTATCTTTTTAGTTAAAGATGATTCTATATGTAATGAAGCAAATTGTAAATTGTCATTAGTTTGTAACTAAGAATGTAACTTATATGTAATATTTCTTTTGGATTATCATATAAATGTAAAGATGTAATACTACTCTTAAATGATAATGTTAAGTGATATGAAATCTTATAATATGTATATGTACAACATTGAATAGACAAATGTGTGATGACAATCCCTATAAATGAATAGCAATGTATGTATGAACAAGAGTTTGGTTGCCATGTATATGGATGGTTGTCGGTTCCATATAGGGGATGTTATAGTAGCTATCACAAGTAGTGAGAAAAATAGTAAATTCTAAATCTTAACTACATCAGAATAAATTCAAGTCACAAGTTATTAATTAACCTCATTTGGAATCTTTTATAAGCAATAGCTAGGGTAGCGAATCTACTCATTATCATTACAATATAGGCATTTTTTAACTGATCATGCTCTTCATCAAACACCTTTCTACTTTCATTACAATACGAGGAAAGAACCTTGCATCCCTGTAACTTCCATAGGCCCACTTTAGGTTTTTAACAGGAAGGCCTTCTAAAACCATTGCCAATTTGCCACATTCTTTGAGTTGTTTAATCTCCTCTACACTCCTAACATACTTTCTCTTAATAAACACTTGTGTTAACTCCTTTTTATTTATAGGTCCATTAAAATTCTAAGTATCATTCTTAATGAATATAAATCCTTCCAAGTTTTTATAATTGTTCTTAAACTTACAAAGTTCATAAAAACTTTATTATCTATTCCATGTAACAAGCATAAGGTATTTTTTGATAAAGAGTTCATTAGTATGTAACCAACAGACATCTTTTATAAAACCCAGTTGCCTAGATGACAATTTACATTTGAAACATATTTGGATCTAAGTTTGATAAAAATAATTCCTCAGATAAATGTTTCCATAATAACATTGAAAATGAAACTAAATTCCTAACTACCAGGTATCCAACTTTGGCTGTGTCACTAGATTTAAAGAGTTTTTTTTACATATCAATAAAAAGTAAAAATGTTCAAAAGAATTAGGTTAGGAAGAAACCTCAAAAGAATAACTATAAATTAACAATATTGGTTTCAATAAGTTACCCATTTTGAAGTCCAATCCGTCATCATCGTTAAGGCCATCCATTAGCTCCTCAGTGTTGAACATAGAGTCTGGTGTCAAAAAGTTAGACATGTCCTCCAATACTTGAGCTTTAAAATTGTTCTTGGTGGAATTGGATGGTGTTTTAGGTTGGTCAAATGTTCCCTAGTTATTTACATTAGAGATTGTAGGTTTCATAAGGCGCAGAGATGCATAAGTTGAGGATGTGAGAGAGATTAAGTAGTGAGAATCACCTTTTCTTGAAGGTCAACGATGCACCAGAAGAACTCAAAGAGAGGGAGTTTTATTGCATGTTATTTGTGAAGAATATTGTGGAGATGGGGGACAACAATAAGAAACATAATAAAGGTTGTAACTTTCTTTTGAGTTATTTTTCTTATTGGAAACATCAATAAAGACTTGAAGTGAATGAGAATTAAAAGAAAACCTTCATACCTCCACTGAAGCAATTGGATCAAAAAAGTCATGTAAAAAAGTAAACATAGAGAAGAGAGGAGACAAATAAAGGAGACAGCATTATGGGGCCTTTTTCTAGTTAAGATATTAGTTGACGATAATGTTACAAAAAGTAATAAAAATTTAAATATACTTAATTTGAAAAAATTAAGATATTGATACAAATTTTGTTAATTTGATGTTTAAGTTTAATGTTTTTGGAAATATTATAATTTTTCTAATACTCCTAAACATTTAAGTCTAAATTAAAATTTAGTATAAACCTTAAGTTTCAAATTGCCTTATTTTTTCCTTAAATTAAATATCAATTTATACTTTGCATATCAATTGTTGGAACTATTTTCCTATCTCTCTTTAGTTTTGGTTAATTAGAAAATAAATGATCCAATTAATAATAGCTACTTAACAACTTAAGTAAAGTACCAAAAGTTTAGTTATTAAAAGTTTAAGAATTAAAAAGATTGATGAAACTAAATAACACAAGCACAAACATTAACATTTAATTCAGTTAGGAGCCATTCTTTATAATCTAATTGTTATTATATAACAATTCATTAAATCTTACTTGCTTTAAATATTAGAGTGACTAAACAATTATAGATTTAATATAAAATCAATTATAAATCATAAAAGATAGTAAATTAGGAGGATTCATAGTAATTAAGTAACATAATCATGAGAAAAAAACATATATGAACATTTAATTAAGCAAACATTCTCATTAAGGAAAGTATTGACCGTAAAACTTTCAATAGTTTATTTCTTATGGCATCAAAAAGTATATACACTACAAGATATAAATCCAGTTCTTTATCCCCTGTTTGATTAAAATCAGTCTCAGTTGACATAGTTGAAGTTTAAATTCCTATATCAACATTCTCTATTCTCGTCTTACATTAGTTTATAAGTAATAGTTTCATCTATAAATGAGTGTAAAACTCTAACGATTTTTCATTTATATCACTCTAATCACTTAAGGGTTTAATGGATCAAGTATTTTGCTCAGGTTCTTCTTATATACATGCAATATTATAAGCTTGATAATACACCAAATATCTTCAACTTAGATTATATCAACATATAAATCATAAGTTCTTTAATTTTTTGATTAAAATGAGGGTAATGTCAAAGGCAAAAGATTTTTAAGATAAAAAAGAGATTAGTAGAGTATTTGAAACATATATTATGTGACTATAGTAACTAGAAACCATGATCCACATTACACATTTCAATAATAATATTTTTATTCAATCCATTACTTCATTAAGAATATGAACTATTGTTATCATGTCATGTGAATATATATACATTATTATATGAAATATTCAAATTTAAATATGCAAGTCTAATTTTCAAACATAATCCCCAATTTAGATTCATGAAAAGCACCACGTTATTCACCAGGACATCTCTACACTCATCACGTTTTTCTTTTCACATAACTTTTTAATTAATTCAATTCAAATGTCTTACTAACCTCTAGGTTAGGTATTTTTAATAAAAGAAAGGGTTATTAAGGTTTAAATGGGTTTAATTGGCTATTTAGGATGAATAGTTTTACCAAAGATAACCTTTATCCTTTTCATACATTCATATATCAATGGAAATTTGAAAAGGTTTAAGGCCAATTTTAAAGATACATCCACCTAGAATTACATCACACATTAAGGAAAACATAAATTGACATAGATGTCTCATTCTCATTTGAATCAAAACCTTACAAGGTTAATTCATTTATTGAAAAATTTTCACTAACTCTCTTTTTTAACTCAATAATTAATGTTAATTAAAGTTTATACCTTGAATTAAATTAACTATTTAATACATGTCACCTTCATACTCAACTCGTTTAACCTCATAGAATGTATGATAATTTAATCCACTTGAAACAAATTAAATGAGAACTCTCTAGTCAAACATGTCTTAAAAGTTAATTAACTCCTAATTATTACTAAAAACATATAAAAACATAAAATAAAATCCTTTATCCTTTTCCCCCCTCACACTTAAACCATTTATTGTCCTCAATGCAATAATTAAAAATTCATACACATTCAAACAAAATAGATTACTAAAATAAATTAAAATAAATAACCAAGTTAATTTACTTCCTTAACAAATAAGTAATGGTATGGGGCATTATAGACTAGGTAGGACTAGAGGATGGGAGCTTAAATGCTCAAATTTTATGTTTCCTTCTAAGCAACACCTTTGTTTATTATCATCTACTTGACTTAGTACCTCCTTCTTAGAGATCATCTTGTCATAAAAAGCCTTCATATTTTTCTTGTATATCCATGTGCTCTCATAGGTATTATTGTGAATTTCCTCTAATTCTTGTAATTACATCTTTCTTTGCTCTCCATTTTTGTCCATTATGACTGGCTTCAATCTTGTTTTCGGTTTATAGGTAAGTTTAGATCCCACTCCAAGTAGCATTATACACCTAAATGTAAATGGAATAATTCCTTTAGTATTTACAATTGCCCACCAAATAGTTGTTTTGCGCTCCTTAAAGGCATGAATAAGCTTTTACTTTTGTAGTGTATTAAGCTTATTAGAGATAATCACTGGTAATGTTTCTCTATCTTTAAGAAATGCATTTTTAAGATGACTAAGTAAAGATTTCAAATTTGGAATCTGTCCATGTCGAACAAAGGCAAGGGTATCTTACTAGAGATTGTTAATGAAATAGACAAAAAGTCACCTTTCAACCATAATTTCTTCGTCAATAAATTTGTCAGACCCTAATACTTGAGTGTGTAAAAAGAACAATATTTTCAAAACTTATTGAATCTAACCCTAATTGACAGCACCCTTATATCCGTTAGAATTTCATCAATTATCTCATATCATTGCATTTTCATATTTTAGCTTTTAGTGACACCTACCATAGGTCTAAGTTCGCATCCATCAGTCAAATTAGAATATAAAGAGATTAAAAAAACAAACCTTGGTCTAAATCCACATTCACTATTGGAATATTAAAACAATTATCAGTATAATTATATAATAAAAATTGCATTTTGAATATTCACCTTTGGAATTATTTTTCTATATCTCCTTAGTCATGGTTAATTAAAACACAAGTAGTCCCTTTATCCTAACTACTTAATGACCTAAGTTAAACACTAAAGGTATAGTTTAGTAGTAACTTCAAGAATTAATAAGATTGAGATAAACTAAATAGCACATGTATAAGCTATCACTTTCAATTTTGTCAATTATCCTTCTTAAGATCTTATAAGTTTTAACATAAAAATTCATTAAATCTTTGTTGTTTCATATATTAGAGTAATTAAAAGATTACATATTTAGTATCTAATCTAGTAATAATAACAAATAATACAGTAGGCCAACTAATAATTAATTTAAAATTAATAAAAAGAAATATAAATGAATAACTGATACTTAAAGCATAAATGGAGCAATGAGTACATACCGGATCTTACAATTTTATCTATTATAAGACTTTAATTTTCTTAAATAAGTATAAAAGTTTAATCACGTGAGGCCATAGACAAAACCTAAAAGAAAAATAAAAAATAATGGCAAGACAGTGTTGTCTATCTTAAAACTTATTAGAATTTGATTTATAGACTAATATTTTTGAAAGTTAGAAAGCTCTTTAATTAGAGAGTTTCTCTAATGAAAATGGGCCATGTTTAACATTATACTTTAGATTCTTTGTTCTAGCTATCAACATAAGCTTTAGTACACCTATGTTTGAGACTAAATCTTTAAATCCTTTTTCGGTCACTAGTATAGGTTCTAAATATTCAATCCCAAGTTTGTCCTTTATATAATCATTATCTCTCAAAATGCATAACATGAAAGTTTTATATTTATTTTAAGTTTTTTTAGCGTCTAGAATTATTTCAATGGGAGTTTAGATGAGAGGTATCCTCAATTTAAGAAGCAATGTCAAAACTATCTATAATTGTCTAATTATCTTTATTTTACCTTTGACACTTTAACTGATATTTCAAACTATAAGAACATAGAGATCATTCAATCATAAAATAAGAGTAAAAGATTAAATATTTAAAAAGAAAAATATGACATTTTGTGTTCTTATCATTAATGTTATCGAATTATTTTTATTACCTCTTCTTTAAGAGGCTTCAATGTTGGATCGAAAACAAAAGCATGCAAGATTTGGTTAAACGGTAGATTTCAAAACTTTTTCGAAACCAAAACGCAGCTGAAATAACATAACCAAATCAACATGTTTCAGCTATACATGATACGGTATACGAAAAATAATTTACATAAGAACAAGGTGGTAGAAATATACCAACTCCTTGCTACATCTTTCACTCTTTGCTTTTGTATCCTCTCCAAGTTGTTGTATCCCCGACCAATCCAATCTACCACTTGTTCTTTGGTGGGAAAGGAGAAGAAGTATTTTGAGGAGATTTTTCTTAGAAGAAAGAAGCAAAAAATGAGAGTCTTCTCATTCAAGTTTCGGTTATGCATGTATGAGAGGAGAGAGTGAGTCAAAACAAAATGCAAGAACACTTCTTCCTCTCCTTATCAATTTCGATTATCATGAAAGAAAGATGTGATGTGCATCCA
>JAOTAY010021216.1:0-11079 GCA_025629805.1 Erythroxylum baracoense | reverse complement strand
CATCAATCAAATTTATGTTTAAAAAATTAAATGTATACTATTACATTAATAGCTGTTTAAATTATACATTAATTATAACATCATAAAATAAAATTTATTGATAGTATTGATAGTACATTATTAAAATTTTTTTGATTAATTTACTGAAGAAAATATGGGATCCATGGGTAAAATTAAAACGATTACCGAAGGAAGGAATTATCGTCGACAATCACAAACGAAATAATAACATCCGTTGGTAAAGTTGGGACAATTGCCGACAGTAAAAGAACACCCGTCGGTAATGTTTGAACAAACTTACCGACAGAAAAGCGTAAACCGTCGATAATCACAGATGGAATAACCAACCACTTGCCATCAATAATCACAGGTGGAGTAACCAATGATATGTCGTCAGTAATCACAGACGGAATAACCAATGGTATACCATCTGTAATCACATACGAAATAACCGTCGATAAATTTTTAACAACTTATCGACGAAACATTATTTTCTGTTGATAAATTTACCAATCGTTTATAGTTTTTGGTCGGTAATTTTACCAACAGAACATGATATTTCGTCGGTATTTATTAGCTACAGTCATTTTCACGACGCCTTTGTTCGTCGATAATGTCTATTGCAAATCTTACATACTGAAGGAAAGTTAATGTTTTCAGTCGGTAATGTTCGTTTCAAAACCATGTTTTTCTTGTAATGTAAGTACTCAGTGCATATGGTGAAGAGAGGAGAGTTGATCACCTTGCCTTAGACCTCTATAACCTTTAATAAGTTGACTACCTTCCCCATTTTTCAAAATATTGAATGAAATAGTGGTTATGCACTAAGAGATTTAAATAATTATCCTATCGGGGAAACCCAATACATATAGAAAAAGAAGCATAAAATCCTAATTAACTGAGTTAAATGCCTTATACATATCAATTCGACATCACAATTAGCTCTAAAGCCTTTGATATGGTAGTTCTTCAATAATTCTTGTCCAAGTATCACATTGTCTCTAACAGTTCTACCTTGTATAAAAATAGTTTGAGATTGGCTAATCAATGAAGGAAGCACATGCTTGTTAGCCAACAACATGGTGATGATTTTATAAAATGTATTGCAATAAGAAATTTATCTAAAGCCCTTTAAAGAGTTTGGATTATGAGTTTTTAGGACTAGACATTAACGAGGGCAGTTCCATATGTTTAGCATCTTAGAATTTTCAAAGAACTCATGAATAACTTTACATATATAGAATTTAATGGAGCTCCCAGTTTGTTGATAAAAGAAGCCATTGAACCCATCTGGGCTTACGATCTTTTGAAGACTAAGAGAGATTACCACCATCCTTATATCCGCATCAATGAAACTCCCAGTAAGAAATTCATACTACTCAAGGTATATTACCTTAGGAATGGATTGGTCATGAAGTAGTTATGTGGGATTCCAGCCTCTAAAGTTCTTAATACTTTAGTATAGTAATCTCTAGCATGGATTTTAAGCTCATTCTAGTCAATGATAATTCTACCCTCATTAGTGAGTAATTTGGATGTTAAGTTATGATTCCCCCTAGTAAGAACTGATTTATGGAAGAACATGGAATTGGAGTCCCCATCTTTCAACCATAAGACCCTTAATTTTTGCTTGAAAATGGAGGAATGAGCTTTTAAAGCACTTATATAATTGGGCAAGGCTTGATTTCCTTAATCTTAAGAGGTCCATCATAGAATGAATCATAAATTTTATCAAGGAATTTTATTAATGCTTATTTAACTCGGTCTATACCTTCCAGAGTGTCCCTATGATTGCTTTTTTGAAAGGATTTGAGTTCCTATTTTATTCCCACCAACTTTTTGTTGAATTGATAAGAGGCATAACCATTGACTTGGTACTCTAATCCCTTAGATACATATTTTTAGAACCACCCATCCATACTACTAAGGTTTTCAAAGAATCTAAATAGAGAAGTACCCTTTACTTTCTTATTAAGATCTAAATCGCCACAGGGGAATCGTTTGAGCAATTATTGTTATTACAATGAGCTATGTTTTAATTGAATTTTTAGAACCACAATAAGTTGACTAAAGCTCTTGCTAATTTTATCCTTTATAACCATTGAATCTATTGATTATTGGACCGTGTGAAGAATATTCTATTATGTTTAAGATTAATGAATTGCATATTATAAAGACAAGTTATAAATTCCCCATAAGGTTTCCCTGAGCATCTTTTGCCTTCAGATTCTAAAGCTAGTAATATATAATTAAAGTCACCAATAATGAGACAGGAATTATTTTCTACATTATTGTATTGTACCAAATCGCTCAAGAAAGCAACTCTTTGGAATGCAAAATTAAGTGTATACACAAAAGTAACTAGGCCTTTCCCATACCCTTAATTTCAACTAAAAGATGAACATATTGGTCAATGCATTAATAATTCAACACTAAAACTTTATTTGAATTATATGTAATGACAACCATTCCTTTATAGTGCTTATCATGATTGTTAATGAGATTTGAAATGAGCCTTGAACATCTATAAACTTAGACGTTTCTTCCTCTTTAATTTTGTTTTTGAAAGACTAAATCATTTTGGATTTATTTCCTTAATATCATTAGCTACTACTTGCTATTTTCTGGGGATCATTAAGACCCCTAACATTCTATGCAAACATTGTCATTAGTTCTTAGATGATTTGTTTGTTATGGACTTAGCTTTTCACCCAGATTTCTTCTTTTTAATGGTTATAAAAAGCTTCTTGAATAATATAATCATCAACTAAAAGGATGCTAGGATGTTGCTCTAATACGCCAACTTATTGAATTAGAAAATCATCAATAGGCTGCATCAAATTATCCTCTTGGAATTAGTTGGGAGAGGGAGTAAGCACATCATTTGAGCTAGGAACTTCTATATTCTGATTATGGGGTTTAACACTAAGGATAGAATTAACATGAACCACACATGAATCCTCAAAAACATCTATTTTAGAGCTTATAGATTGAACATTTTGCAATTCTATCAATTTAACATAAAAACCACTTTTGATTACCTTCCTTATTGGTATCTATTCCTTTCCTTGTTAAACCAGAGATAGCATCCATTGGTAAAAGACTTTAATAGTGTCCTCCACTAACTAATCCTCTACTGCCAATCTCATTAAAGGAACTTCTTTTCGTAGGTTACAATCCTATTTATCACCATTGCAGATTCTTATGTATCCTATACATTTTCTTGATGAAGTTGTTTCCTCCATACATAATAAATTACCTATAAATATTTCAAGGAGATTTAGCCATCTAGTGGACCAATATTTTTTTTAATTTCAAAACCCATAATGGAATATGATTATGCCTAACATCTTTAATTTTAATGTCATGTTTCCACATTTGCACAAAGATTAGAAAACCTTTCAAATGTTATAGTCCCTCTTGTATGACTTTAAGGCTTATTCTTTTAAGATGAAATTGAAAAGGAAGAGATGATCCTTACTTAGCAATACCACTTGCATGGTTAGTTTCAAAGCCTATAGTTTCATCACTAGGAAGGTTAGTCACTTTATAAGAAAGAAATTGGCCAGTGTAAACTCCCATAAATTTCCACCTTACTTTAAGATCTTAATAGCAAGAGAAACAATGGTTGAACCATCCCTAATAGTAGGTGGAATGTACTGGAGAGAAGTGCTAGAGGTGTCATCAAGCACTTGTTTCTTGTTGAGAGGTTTTAATGAAGAAGAAGATGTGAAAGGTAGTTCACCAAGCACTTATTTCTAGTTGAGAGGTTTTAATAAAGAAGAAGAAGAGGAAGCTAGTGCTTCCAAAACCTTTATAGGTTGG
This sequence comes from Erythroxylum baracoense, assembly GCA_025629805.1. Taxonomy (NCBI): domain Eukaryota; kingdom Viridiplantae; phylum Streptophyta; class Magnoliopsida; order Malpighiales; family Erythroxylaceae; genus Erythroxylum; species Erythroxylum baracoense. The sequence goes on along the minus strand of JAOTAY010021216.1, from coordinate 7,254 downwards.
TATGATGGAGAGGGAGCTAAGGGATGGAATAAGGGAGTTTATGAGCTTATGCAGGATAAGGAGAGGCAGAGGATACCAAGGGAAAATTTGCTTAGGGGGTGGGAATAACCTATATAAGGACTATAGAAAACATCAGTCATCCAAGGAAAAGGAGGAAGCAAGCTGGTACAGAAAAAAGTAGAAAGACACCTTACAATAAATGGTATTAACAGGGTAAGAAGTTAAAAGCAAGACCGTTCAATCCCCTAAATACCCCTTTGGACTTAAAGAGAGAGAGATGAGAGAAATAATAGTAGAAAAAGGTTGGAAATGGAGTAAGGAAAGTAAAGAAAAGTTGAAACTCACATAAAGATTGAGTTAGAGACAGATGGACGACAAAGGAGCAAGAGTAAAGCTAGTTAAATGGAGTACAAGTAGATGAAATGAAGAGGAATATGGGCAGGGAAATGTAGAAGAAAGTGGATAGAGAAAAAGAGTTAGAAATGGAATAAGGAAAGTAAAAAAAAAATGGAACTTACATAAAGTTTGGGCTAGAGGAGAATCGATAATGATAATGTACGAGCAAGCACGCTTGAAATTAGATTTTATCCAATACTTATATCGATATTTACATCATGATTTATACTTAAGCAACTAACTCTCTTCTAAGTTTGTTGTTTTAGGAACTTGTTTATTACATAAAATGAGCATGGACTTCTTATTCATTGAAATTAATAAAGTCGATCAAATTTTTAAAAAGAATTGGAGGCTTTATAGTTAATAATTTAATAAAACAAGATATTATTACCTAAAATAGTATTTGAGTCTTCCATAGATGGTCACATTGGAACCATGCATAGTAGCATGAAATAGTTTAAATAATACTTTAATGCTCTATTTAAATAATATTAGAGTTTATTTGTGAAAAGAATAGGAAGAATTCATAAACATGAGGATTTCAAAATGCAATGGCTAGTCATTAACATTCTTATTGAATTTTTTAGTCTTAAAGTATTATACCTTCACCTTTACTAAAATGATCTAATAACTATAATGGTAGAATATCATAAATTATTATAGATTTCACTTAAAACAGTAAATCATGTATATTTTTATGAGATTACCACTATGGTCAAAAATATTTTGGTTAGGCTGTTTCATATAAAAGAAGACCCATAAAATAGAAGATTTACAAGTTTATTATTATTCTTTAATTTATTAATATCTAGATAAACACATTGGAACAACTTAAATAAAACATTTTGATTGAAAAGAATATATTTGGGAATCTATGGATCTTATATTGATTCTATTTTCCTCATATTTTATCAATGAAAAGTAATATATTTCTTCAATCAAGTGGTCAAACTAACCCAATGCCAATTTTTTAGTAGAGATATTTTAAAAATGTTCTAATGTTGCAAAATTGGGGAAGGATGACTTTATTGTTTTACTCAGTTACTTTATGCCTAAATTTTAATCCATATAAATAATATATATGTGGAATAGTTGATGCTTGATCTAGCATTTTGGCCTACTTAAGTAATTTTCTTATTTAATTGTAGAATAATAAAAAAGACATGATTATGTTTTCAAATTAATGATTGTAAGAGGTGCTCAACGGATATGATGCTAGATGCATTCTTTGAAGTTTACATTGAACACAATTTAATTGGTTACCTATATTTGACATTTGGAATGGTAGCTTGTGCTTCATCTTTCATAGAAGACATTTTCACCTGATTTAGTGGGATATACTTCAGCTAAATGAGTCAATATATTAAAATCAAGATTTTCTTGGGACAAGAATTTGAATTAATCAGTTGAATGAATACATAAAGAATGAGAGGAAAAGGTTAACTTAAATACAACATCAATGACTCTAGGAATACAAAAAGGCATAGGCCTAGTTTATTGAATAGAATCCTTCACACAATGAAAATATAGTAAAGGAAAAGATAATAGAATTGTTTATTCTCTATAGCGCACTCAAGGAAAGTAAGGTTATTGTGCTCCTCTATTCATACAATAAGATAGAGAGCCTCCTGGAGAGATTGGTATGTAGGACCATATCTTTTTTTTAGGAAATAATAATGAATTAAGCAATGAATGGCAAGTAAAAGTTACAAAGTAGCTACAACAAGCTATACATACTAAAAACCAAGCATATGGAAAATTACAAACCTAAATACAGCTTACTTTAGATTTTAATAGGCCTATACATTCCACATTATAGTACAATGGTCTTCATTAAGGAGTTTGGAATTGTATAAGGTCATGTATCCTTGGATTTGCATAATGGTTTTGCTATTGAATTGTTCTTCTGTTAAACTTTTGTCACGAAATATTCTAGCATTTCTTTCGTCACATATAACTTTAAGAAGATATACTATGGCTAGGCTGAATGACCACTCAATTGTAGGGTCAGGATGCTTGATTTCACTACACAATCTTTTTATACAATCCCACCCGCTAGATGCATCATGAATAAAGAATTTGTGTAATGCATACTTCCAAGTAATATTGACACAAACATATTGAAACAATAAGTGTTTAGTACTTTCTTTAGTTTTCTGACAAAGAATACACCAATTAGGAATGTTGAGGAATCTCTTCAGCTTATCCACAATTGGTAACTTGTCTTTCATAGCTAACCATAGAAAGATTAAGGCCCTTAGATGAAATTATTTGTTCCAAATAACTTTGTGTTAGGAAATCTTATTATAGTGTTTCTGTAGAAACTTCCTGCAAAATTGATTAGCAAATTTGCCATTTTTTTAAATTCTTCTAGATAATACATCTTCCCCTTCACTCATGATCAAAAATGGATTAGGGATAAAGCTTTGTATAAAGATTTGTTTGTCAACTAGTGAATTAACTACTGTTACTCTCTCCCCAATAATAGATTTGAGACCTTCCATTCCTTGCAAGTTATAAAAAGGATCATGAGATGTCTAGTTGTCAAACCAAAAATTGGTTTTCTCACCATCTTTAATAAAATAAGTAAATTCATACCTCAACAACTCCCTAGTCTTTAGAATACCTTTCAAGGTTGAGGAATAGAAAGATTTAATCTTTATACCCCATATATTGTTTCTTTCTATATAGATCTCATGGATCCATTTACACCATAGGGATTGCTTTTCAGTTAATAAACCTCATAGCCTCTTAGACATCATAGCATTGTTCATTATCTTGAGAGAAATTATCCCCAAACCTCCTTTGTCCTTAGGCTAGCATACTTATTTCCATTGCAATTGAGCTCTCTTGACATTTTCTTCACTCCTATTCCAAAGAAACCTGTTACATAACATCTTTATGGATTTGATCACTCTTTTAGGGATAACTACATGTACAACCTAAAAAAATTGACTGAATTTATTATGATGAAATAAACACAAATCTACCATCTATAGAAATTAATTTGGAACTCTAATAAGAGATTTTGCAATTGATACTACTGAGAAGATTGTTGAAATCTCCATGTGTGGGGATGGTAGCTAAAATGGGAATCCCTAGGTATTATATAAGAAGTGTTTGTTGTTTGAAAGTAGTCACAGTTTCAATGAAAGATTGATTATTTCCAACTAATTTTGATAAGTAAAAGCAAAATTTTGGAACAATTGTTTTCTAATCTAGAAATGTTGCTAAAGCTTTTTAGGCTTTTCATAAAAGTTGATACAGAAATCTGATCAACTTTGGAGATGAGTATGAGATAATTTACAAATCATAGATTAGTAATTTATAGATGCTTACACCTAGAATGAAACCTAAAATCTTTAGTTCTCTCAACTACTCTCTTCAAGGTTCTGTTGAATACTTCCATAACAAGTGTAAAGATCTAAGGTGATATAGAATCCCCTTGTCTAAGGCCTTTGGTGCTTTTGAAGGACTTATTAGGCTGACCATTCCCCAATATCTTAAAGGAAGGTGAGGTGATGCATTATGATATCCATTGAACAAAGGTAGCAGGAAATTCTAAAGCATGAAGAATTTTAGAATGAATCCCTAATCTTCACTATCATAAATCTTCTTTAGGTCTGTCTTAGTGATACAATTCTTGCTTCCTCTTCTTTGGTGTAAGTTCTAATAAGTTCTTGCATATACATAATGTTATCCCCTATAATTTTGCTAGGTAAGTGGAACCTTATGAAATATCAATGTATTTTTGTAACACCTCTTTCATCCATTGAGCCAAGATCTTAGCAATGATCTATAAATAGTGTTATAATAAGAAATAGGTTTGAATTCAGAAAAAGTTCTTTATTCTCCTTTATTAGGAATTAGAGTTACAAAGGTACCATTAATTTCTAATAACAATCAAACTTTGTTGAAGAATTTAAGAATATCATTAATTACCATATTCTTTGTCAGATGCTAGGATTTGTTGAAGAAATGAGGGATGAATCCATCAGTTCTAGGTGCTTTGTTTGGATTCAAAGACATTAACACTTTCTCAAACTCCTGATTTGAAATAAGCTTACTAAGTAAATCGACATCCAATTTGCTAATCTTATCCAACATGATTTCTTTCAAGAATAGCTAAGAAAAGGTAGCATGTGTAGAAAAGATAAGATAGTTGAAAATATTTAAAAGCACCTTGTAGCAACAAATCTTGGGAATCAAATACCTAATTATTAAGCTGTAACGAAATGATCGTGTTGGTGTTTCTCTTGTTTATGAAAGTTCTATGCAGAAAAGATGAATTTTTATCTCCATTTTTCATCTAATCCTCCCTAGATCTTTGTTTCATAAGAGAATAATCATGTAAAAGTGCACTAGAAATATGTATCATAACATCTCTTTCCTTATTTTGTAGAACAACAAAAGTGGGATCTCTTTATAATTTGGCTTGAATTCTATTAAAAGAAGCTCTAACAGTATGAACAAAATGATATGTATTACCTATGTTACACTAAAACAGATCTTTCATTTCTTATTTAATAAGAGAAATATTCTTTGCATAGACAAATTGTTTAGAGACTCAGATGAATACATTTATAGCCCTTATAATGAATTTCTCAAAATCAGTTAGCTCAGTGAGAAATGACTGAAGTAGAATGGGAATAAGGGTCTAATAGTGTCAGTGAGAAATGACTGAAGTAGAAATTATCTAACAGATGTTGGTTTGTAAAGGTGGAGAACTTCCAGGAAATGTAGAGAACCAAAAATAATTAGTTAAGCTTCTATCTAGTTTTTTCCTGGTAAAGTTATCTCCCATCTACTTGGTCACCAAGTGAATAGGTTTCCTCCATAAGGCAAGTCAGATAATTCAGCATCAGTTATGCATTGTCTCATATTATTGTAGGGAATTCTTGAAGATTTGATACCTTGTGCCTCTTTTGGATTGATAAAAGCGTTGAAATCACCAATAACCAACCATGGTAGAGAGAAAGTGTCTGCCAGTAACCTAATCTAATTCCAAAAAACAAAAACTCTCTAATATGCATTATTATAAGCATAAACAAAGGTTATAAGGACGAGCTTAATTGAGATTTTGTCAAAAACCTCTAGGTGAATCAGTTGGTCTAATGTGAGTTTAGATGTAACTTCAACTAAGAAAAATATGATAAAATTTTCAAGATTGGGAATAAGAGAAAGAAAAGTTAAAAATGGAAGTTTCATGAAGTAAAGGGAAAGCTTAAAATTTTGAATCAAAATAAGACCACTGGAGGAAAGAATTCCAAATTAAGATATTTTAAGAATAAAGAGAGAAGTATGAGGAAAGCTTGGCAAAAAGAAAATTCATCGATTAGTAAAAAGCCAAAACAGTTCATGTTAAAATAAAAAGGAAGATTACAAAAGAAAAAAAGAATTCTAAAAAGAGATTTTAAGTAAAATGTAGTAAAATTAACTTAATGCATTTTGAGGCTAAAAAAGAAAAAGTAATACATTAAAACATAAGTTGGGATAATTAGCAATTGAGTCAATACTTAAAAGAAACTATTCAAAAGTTAGAGGAAGTTAATAAAGATGAAGATGAGTGGAATTGAAAGATGGAAGAGATAAATGAAAAACTATAATGAATGCATGAGAAAGATGACAACAAATTTAAGATTTTGAATATATATATAAAATGGACAATAAAAAGATATAGGAATTATACAAGTGGGCTTACCATAAAGTCAATCGAGAATACAAAGTAATGCAAAAAATTAAAGGCAAAATGTGACACGAGGAGTAAACAAGAAAAAACTATATAAAGTAGAAAATTTAGAGTTATCAATGTAAAATGAGAAAATTATATGAGTGGACTTCAAAGAAATACATTTATCTCACTTAAATAATTGAAAAATATTGGAGTAGAATGTTAAGATCAAAATGTCCTTGACTCAACTATTGAATTAATTATTATTATAATTTTATTTTTTTAGATTATATGGAATTTAATATTTTAATGAAGTAACTATTTTATTTTTCACCTTTGTTGGATGAAGAAAAGTTATGGTCAATTTTGTAATGATAAGCAAGGGTTTAGGTAAATTTGTTTAACCAAACCCTCCCTTATACTAAATTTAATCAAATACTTATTGTTTAAATATGAGGAAAATGAATCTAACATTATATTTTCTTTAAAGGTCATTCACTATGGAGCCTTATAAGAAAATAAAAAAATATCATTAAGAGGAATTCTTATTTCATTTTATCAGAAATAAAGATGTTGGAACCAAATCAACTTAAGTAACTAGAGCTAGAGGATCTTCAAAGATTAGTGGCCATACGCACATAGTAACTCAAGTTCTTAGAGCAAGCTAGAAAACTACTTGAGAAAGAGAAATTCCCAAAAGCTTCACATGCCGCAATTCACCAATTTCTATCCCAGTTCAGCCATTGCCTATAGTATAAGGAGTGGAAATCCCTTACCTTAGACAATCACTACCGTAACACATGGCCTATGTACCACGAATACCACCATTGTCTAGCATGGGAATACGTTTTTAGTATACTTTATTCTAGAGCCAACATAAGTACCGCTAATACATGAGATGTGCTTCCTAACTCATACTATCCCAAATCCAGTTTTTAGATCTAAACCTTCATTTGGAAATCCAATAATCATCTAGCAATCCATCATTAATCAACTTCACTAGCTTTAAGGAGAAAGAGGCTCCCACTTCTCACTACAAACTAGCCATGCTTCTTCTTCTACTTCTTTCTGCCATTAACCTTGTAACATCCCGGTCCCACATAACGGGTTGGATCAGGGAACCGGGTCTATGAGAAGACCAATGAGAGAAGTAATGACAGACATACCTCATGCTCATGCATTTGTGA
>JAOTAY010021215.1:0-11080 GCA_025629805.1 Erythroxylum baracoense | reverse complement strand
GGGATGCAACTCCGTGGACCGCTCGTCGGGCCTGATAGGTGGTGGTATCACACCCTTCTCAAAGGAACCGTACGTGACACTCTCGTGTCATACGGCTCCGTCCCGGAATCAGGACCTCCCCTTTCCTTTGACCAACGGGTCCTCGAACCAAAGATCAGTCCAATAATACCACTCACTGGTAAATAGCGCAAGACTTCTTCGTGAATCCCACTCATCCCCCACCCAAAATTGTTAGTACAGCGTGAACTACTTGAGCGAATACCTCGCTTTGTTGCCCGTTTTCGACCAAGCTGTTGTACATATTTGTTAATAACGTCAATCGGTCCTCATTTGGATTCTCGTTAAGCAAGCGCCGAATGACCATTGGAAAGGGGGCGGAATGGGTAGGTGGGGTCAGACCATACTCCCGATAAAGACTATCAAGGCGTTCGCTTAATTTCTCTATGATATCGTTTTCTACAGTCTCACGTATTTGAACCTGGTAATTCTCTGGAGTTAAGCTCCGGAGTCGTCGGGAAAGTTTCCAGGTCGAAACGATCCAAATACTTGCGGGTATTATATAAGTAGTCGCAAGCGAAAGTAGATATTGAATGACCATGCTTTGGTCCATTTCTTATTTATTTTGAAGAGCCTCTTTTCTTTGTTTATCTCGCCCGCCCATTTGATTTTTTTTTTTTCAAAATTAGCTTTTTAGAATACGGGGTGAAACCTGAGAATCTCGCATCAAGGTGACAGGATTCGAACCTGCAATCTTCAGGTCATGAGCCTGATGAGTTGACCAATTCCTCTACCCCGCTTCTTTTCCTTCTCTTTCTTTCACTATTCCCACCTACGTCCGCCGACAACCAACCGACTAAAAACGAGAATTCAAAACTTGAAAGCACCTTACCCTGAAAGGAAGGACATGGATCACAGACGGTATCTAAGAATGAGAATTTCGATTAGAGATCCCGATCCTTACATACACCTGCCCACTTCAAAAGGCTAACCTCCTTTCGCGGAAGAAGCTGTGATCTTTACCAAGGAGGGAAAGAAGAGAAGATTTGATCTAAGATAGATTCGATTTCTATACGAAATTATAGGTAGGTGCAGAATACTAAGATAGACTGAGACCACCTTCTTCACTTACGTCATTTGAGATTTGGACCCTATACTTTACAATTTTTGTTACTCCTACCCCTCTATCCACTTTCGACAACAGAAAGATTGATCCGGCAACGTTGATTATGTGCTGCTCCATTTAGATACCTGTCCGTCCATCTGGCTACAAATTCATTTGTCATGGCTGGTGTATGTGAAGACATCCTGATTCAACGACATTCATTCAATCATAAGCGATCAGAATCAGCTAGATTGAGCATAGGTTGGGTGTCTTTCTTCCGTTGGTACGATGTTCTGGACCTTGATGGGAAGTGCAATTGTCGACATCTTCCAGTAAAACTAGACAGCATCTCTTGCACTGGCTTTGGCATTGGGAGCTGAATGAGGGCTTTGGACAAAGCAAGGGAAGGATCAAGCTCAATCTCTACTTGAATCCATTTCGCAATCCATGGAGCAACTTAGGGCCCACCGTGGTAACATCACCTTACCATTCATCCATGCAAGTTAACGCATTCAGAAAGATATCCTAAATATGTTGAAAAGATCCAGTGTTTCCGAAAAATACGCAATAGAAGATTGATTACCCGCTCCAATGGCTAAAACAACAATTTCTCGATCAGGGTCCTTGAGTATCTGAAGCACTAATTTGTCAACCACCTCCCCCTGCAAGACCAAAAAGGAAAACTGAACACGAACTTTCTTTTTCCACAAACAAGAATCATGTTTAAATCCAAAAATGATAGAAATTTGATGGAAAATACCAGCCCATCAAACAATTTAAAAAAAAAACAAACATGCCAAGTTTAATAGATGAGACACTTGGCAGACAAGTCCAGAGACTCTATTTGATACTATGAAGTTTCCAGTATTACCAGAGAAGGAATGTATTCCGTTGGTGGACCAATTATTGAAGAAGCTAAATTCCCTTCCACTAACATTCCAAACATTTCTTTCTCTTGCAGCATAGACCTGGCATTATACGTCAACTATTAATGGCCTACTAAAAAGAGTTTGGACAAGACATTTTTACCTCTGTAACAACTACTTGGTCCGCATTACCAAGTGCAGTGGCAAACCCATCCATTAGTGCTGCTAAACGACTGCAAAGTTGCAGAAATTTGAGTCTGGCATAGTGTAATCATGACAACAGCTATTTAAAATGCTAAGGATATCTGATTCGATACCTGTATGTATGGGGCTGGAATACCACCAGAAGAGCCTTAGATGGGAAGATTTGGCGTGCTGCTTGAAGAGCTGCATGAACTTCTGTAGGATGGTGAGCATAATCGTCATATACATGGCATCCATGTATTGTGCCAATCATTTGAAAACGTCTAGAGACACCCATGAAACTGCTAATGTGCAACTTCACAAGACGAATTGACTCATAGATTGGTATCTGATCAAAGTCCAATGCTATCACTGTGGCAATAACCTGGAAAACGATTTACGATAGAAATTTATTGTGCAAGATAAGAGATTTTTACCAACCCCATCTTCCTGCTCGAAGAGATGCTCCACAGCTACTGGTGTCATCACCCTGCAAAGAGGGTGAACCAACCAAGATGTATTCCAATCCAACCTCAGACTCTTTCTTCCCGACCTATTTTACTTTCTGGCCGCAGTTATTTAGGTGGTATCCCGAGATTGAAGAGATCGAATTACTCCCCGGAACACACGAAAGAAAGATATGAACTAGGTAAATAGAAATGGAAAAGAGATGTTTCCAATTCATCAAAATCAGAAGCTTTTTCTACATCCATATGATCTACTAAAGTAGATCGGTATTGCCCATATAATAAAAGCAGATCTTGTTCCATGGAGCCCCAAGAAGGTAAGAACTCCAACCTATCCGATGCTTCTTCGGCCAAATACAATATAAAAGTGGGACCTGCACTATGAGCAAGCTGTGCGAAAAACCGTTTCTTTTTTCCGGTTCCGAAACAGCTTGGGCGAAATGGGGTTCTACCGGGAAACCATTGATTTTTTAGTTTTCGCCATTGGTTACTGGTCGAGCCACTGGAATGGAAAAAGATAAGAATCTCTGGAGATCTTTCCTCTCCACTTACTCGATACAGGCTTTCTCTCTGTAGAAGACTTCTTCCGAATGGCATAATTGTCCGATCCGATTTCTTCCTCGATCTTCAAAGAAGACTGACTCCTCCTACTACTCCTTCCTCTCCTGAATTGTCCTCCCTTGGTCCTTTGAAGCGAGAAAAGGAACGCTTCTTCCTATATGATATTAGAAAGCTGCTGACAAAGCAAGACAGACTGATTAGCTCGAGTGAAGTGACCATCATCGTATTTAGGACGTGTGGTGTTAGGCACACACCGAAAGAAGAAATGAAATTAACTCGACTGGCGGTTGACGAAAAAGAAAGGACCTAACCAAGCGGACTAGGCACGAACTGACCCAAACCTCCTTGAAGTGAAGTAGATCTTCCTAGAGTTAGTTCAAGGGATATATATTTGATTAGAGAGATTAGAGAAGCTATAACAGCAGGGCTCTACAGGAGAGATGGCTTAACAGAGAAAAGAGCATTTGCTGACCAAACCATACACTAAGATATACCAGATCTACCCTCCTAGACTTTTCTTTTATTGATAGAGGGCCACACTCTCAAATTGGATTGAGCAATTAAATAAGTATTCCCTATAAGCGATGGTCATCAATGGGGACTTTTCCTGAAACTTCAAATAAATAGGCGAATTGCAGTGAAGTTAGAGCCTATCAAGTGGAATAAAGTGGTTAATACCTAATAGCAGAGTCAGTTTCATTCTTCCAGGCAGTCGTAAGCCTTTTCTTTTTTAGCTATTCCTAAGCCTCTATAAGCCATTGAAAATTATGTTTAATGGCTATAAAAGCTGTTCACGGTTGGGTCTCTCCCTTGAGCTAGTCAACCCCAACTACTTGATTTAGATCAGCAAAGACTGAGAGATCTCTGGCTACCAGAACTAGAGAACTACCCGCTGCCAAATAGAACAGATGGCCTCGTCCCCTCAACCGAACCCATTACTTGAAGGCGTTACCCAAAAAAGCAGGATTGACGAAGAAAAGCTACAAGACACAAGACAAAGACCAGAAAAAGCTGAATCGAAAAGAAGACTAAGACTCCATAAGGCTCCGTTCGTGGTCCATTCTTCAGTCGAGTATCCGTTAAAAGGTCAAGAACTAGAGTAGATCCTCGTAGATCAGCTCCAAGAGAGGATGTCAGGAGCTACTTTACTTTAGGCTGTAAGGAAGGAAGCCCCTAGCTCCAATGGTTGAGACTGATGCTATCTTGCCATAGCCACAGAGATGGAGTTAATCCTTAATCAAAGCCCATAACCTCGAAAGTAGGAAGATCGTAGAGCAGTTAAAGACAAGACAGCTATATTACATAGAAATAGATGCGGTATTACCGGTTGAATAAGATGTTTTTGCTCAAGTGGAATCAGCAAATGTGGAAACTTATCGTATAGAAATAAGTTAAATAAGGAAGTCTTCCTTGCCCGATGTCTTCTCTGAAAGGACTGAGTGCACTACTAGGAGTAGGGTTTACCTACAAAGAGTGAGACTAGGGAGCTCTTAGAGTACGGTATGCGGGAACTCCTTTTTCTGCTTTCATAAGCTAATCACAAAGAAGTGTTGTTGGATTAGCGAGGTTCGTAGCCCTTTGACTCTTGAGAGATAGGAATTTCATACAAGTGGAAAATGCAGCAAAGTAAAAGCAGGGGGCGATGTCTGGTGAGCATATGGGTAGGGTTAGTAGGTACAAGGAAGGGAAAGACTTACTAAAAGACAAGACAAAAGACTGGCTTCCTTACTGCCTTGGCTCCTAGGACTTCTTACAAGGAATGGGAAGATAGAGAGACGCAGACTGTCCTACTTTATTCCTTTTTCTGGCCTTACTACGTGCAGGCTTCTAGGAATCTTTTCAAGCACAGACAAATGAAAGCGCAGACGGAAAAAGGGAAATTCTTAAGGACATCAATGCATGTCACGAGCTGGATTCGAACCTGCACCTCTGGGCAAAGGACATAGAGACATATACCCAGCGAACTACCTTTTATTCGACCCGTGACTTTGGTGACCCGGTTCGCCACGCGGCGGATGGCTACGTCCGGGGTTCGCTCGATCAGAACGCTAAGTTGCGTTATCTAATCAAGGAACAATGGAAGAAATTAGTAAAAGCTCTCCTTTTCGTGGCTTCCCTTCGACCTCTGTCCGGCCTAAGGCTCGTCTCTAAGCTCCAAGCTCCTGTCTCCTAACCGACCAATCGACATGGAAACATGTCTTTGACCCTTGCTGCCTTTTCCCTCGGGGGGGTCCCTTATCCCCGTGGAATACTCCTTCCTTCTGCTAAAGCTGTTGTTATTCATTGGCCTTTCCCTTTTCTTGACTCGAACAATCGGTGGGTTTACCTCCACCCCGTCCATCTTGGGTGTGACTGGAAAAGTCTTTGATTTCATTAAAAGCCGAATTCGTGGCGGGGCAGGGTTTGTTCTTATTTTGAGCCTGACTTTCTTTTTCCAAGTCTTGGGCAAGTTGAAATTTGTCTCCCGGAGTCGTTACGTTTTTGTCATTTTCGACTGCTTTCCGGACTTCAGAGATTGGTTCTCCCGCAGCTAGAGCCACTTTTCTTTCTTCAAGATTTTGTTCAATAAACTCCTCTTCCCTTGCCTCCAAGGCTGAAGGCGCCGACGATGAGTCAGCCGAAGGTTCGGAATGAGCTCCTGAGCCCGAAGACTCCCCAGCTGGTTGCATATGATTTATAGTGGTAGCGCCCTCGGCAGTCAGGAAAGCCTTCACAGGAAATTCAATGACAATGACTATACTTTCAGATAAGCCCATTTTGATGAGAATTCTATTTACTAGAAAGAATCCCAATTTCGAAACCATGCTTTCAAAAAAAAAAAGATTTTCCAGTGGGAGACAAATAAGAAAAAAGAAAAGGAACAGAGTACTTACAATAAGGAAACGTCTGATGTGTTGACCAATAAAGCGAAAAACTAACGGCCCGCTGTATAATGAAACATAAAAGAGGATAAAAGAAACCAGCAGACTGAACCACAACTCACTTGTAGTTCCGCTTCTTGCTCTAAAAATGAAGGAAGACTTGTCGAAAATCGCCGGTGGTTGTTCCGGAAAGACATGGGAGTTGTTGTTGGACATTCTTTTGCTTCTCATACGAGATTTCTAGTTAGAGTCTCAATCCCCTTGCTACTCTCGTGATAGAGTAGGGGTTACCTTTGCCCCGAGCCCCGGAGCTGTTGAGACCAACCTAGTCTATTCTGGAGTAAACTCTGTGAGCGGGCTTATGTATGAGACCAGTCACACCACCTCAAGCGGCGGGACATCTTTCTTTCTATACGCAATTACAACCCAAGTACTTTTTTTCTGAGAGAGTTGCCTATGTCTCAGAATTGCTATTAAAGTAGCTGCTGGTCGGGAATTTCCTAGAAGTAGCTCGTGCCTTAGCTAGAAGACTAGAATTGATTGAGGAGAAGTCGGCCAAGGATAGGTAATCTCGGGCTTGTTGAAGAGAGTTTACTAAGTCGCCCAACCAGATGGTGAAGCCAAGGCGTCCAACGGCCATTCCCTTACTAAACTCTAATCGCTTTCAATTCAAGAAAAAAAAAGAAGCGAGCCAGCCACTCTCTAACATTATATCTAAAGCCTTTCTTCTAAGCCAGGAATAAGCCCAGGTAAGCTATAACTCTTTAACAGAATCTGTAGCGGACAAAGGAGTTGGATCGAATCCACCTTTCTTATTTCCCACGCCTGAGTGAGAAACTGTCTCATTTGAGGATGCCTTTTTCTACCTCTTGACTTGGTAGCAGATTGACAAAAGAAGAAGACCTTTCAAGCAAGTTCCTCTAAATAGGAAAGTCACATTAGGATTGCCGTGCTTTTAGGACTCAAAGTAACGATCCTTCTCCTTTGGGGAATTCTTTTGAAGACAATCGCTTTTGATTGCCCGGTCCTCTAGCTTAAAGGATGCCCGCTCATCCGGACAAGCCTTTCTATTTAGCTTAGCTACACGGCTAAGCAGACCTTACGCTTACCAACACTATAAAAATCTTCGAACACATAGCCCGCCTGAAGAGGCTTGGGCTAATAAAATTTCCTTTAGATATTCGTGCTAAGGCCAAGTAAGAGGTTTTTTGCCCTTAATGCTTCCAATAAGATAAGGATGCATACCGGCAATCGCTTACAAATCTAGGGCAGACTAGAATAGAAAGCACATACATACGAAAAAGATTTTTGTTTCCAGAGCACCTACTAAACTCGGCACACAAACTATATGTTGATCGCAGGTTGTTATTGACAAATCGAACTGCTTCCTTTTATTCTGACCGAGTGGATTTATTAAAGCATATTGCTAGTCTCCCTTCCTTAGACAGGATCAAACTCTTCTTTTTACTATCAGTTTAGTTGATCGGAATGTCTTGGGGCTGCCCGAATCGTCTGTTTGAAAGAATTAGATATTCTCTAATGGAATTGAAAGCGGGAAAGATTTAAAGCAATCCAAGAGGCACGAAACATAGCTATCGAAAAGCAGCGAGAAAAGCAATAAGCAGACTCTTTCCCTTCGCCTTGCTTTCTTACCCGCGCTGGGGCTGCTACTAGTGGAGCCTAACTTGCCCCCTCTTTTGGTAGCCGGGGACAAGTCATGCCCCACGGCAGCCCCTAGCTCTTAACAACTCTTACTATCAGATTCTCGACTACTAAGAACGAAAGCTACCTCTTCATGCCAGATTCTACAGCTCATACTTACTTAGTTACCAGTTACTTAGTTAGCAGATTCTCCACTACTAAGCTACTACTACTAGACCCACTAGGATAGAACTACTAGCTAAGACCTTACTCCTACTGTTCTAGACCTACTCCTAATGCTACTCTTCTGTCATACCTTGGAGACGAAGACCATAGCTTCCACTCTTATTACTATTACACGATTCGCTGAACGAAGAGAGAGGGCTAGCCTTTCTTACCCAATACCAGCAGAACTCTTAGCTCTTTAGTTAGCAGATTTCACACAGCTACAGCTCTTAGTTACAGTTACACGAGAAAAAGACCAATTCCCTATCTTACTATCGGATCTAGGAACGAACCCACTTCCCGTTTCCCGCTTTCAACCGATACCAGAACTCAACTCTTAGCTACCAGATTCTCCTTTACTCTAAGTTACCCTATTCTCCGAGACTAAGCTAAGAAAGAAAAGGGGCCAATCAATAGGGAGAAAAAGAGCTCCGCAGTGAAACCATCGGGCAAGTCCTATTCCAGCCCTGTTGAAGCGGATTTCATTTCAGCCTAAGAAGGAAGAGCAGCGCTTTTAGGTAAGCAAGAGTCTTCATGGTCTAATCGGGGTATTCACCTAGCTTCCTATATTCCCACTCAAGCGGGATCAAATGAGTTTGAACTTTCTCTATGAGTTGAAGCTGCATATCAAGGAAAGGGCATTGGTCCGTCTGAAACCAATAATTATGTTTTATATAAGATATCGTCCGGTAGGGATGTTGAATAGACTGATTCTTGACCTACTAATTGGTCTCATCATGATCTTAACCTAGCTCGGCAGCTGCCCCCTGCACCCTTCAAGACAGCAGCTGAGGCAAAATAAAATAGAGTGGGATCAGATAAAGACATTGATTCTTGATCACCTTCTACCTGACCTTCCTACAATTAAGTCCGAGTCAGGATGCGCTAGAGGAGCAAAATGCCACTCAATGGAAAGGGTGAGGATCGGCAAGAAGTGACGTAGCTACCTATATGAATGTCGAAGATAGACGAGCCGCTATAGACGATCGATCCGTCTGGATGAGCTAAAAGAGATCCTACTCTGACTGCCTAATCTCATCGACTAGCCACTTTCTCAGAGTTTAGCCGCTAGGCGAAGAAGAGGCCGGCACTAGAAGGATCGGCAGAAGAAATAGCCACTACTTTGCTTTGATTTGAAAGCCAATAGAAGATTGATAAAATCCAATTCTTTGTTATTTATACGATGACTCTCATCCACTCTTTTTACAGCCTTCTATGACGAAAGGGAACTAGTTAACCCGCATCTTGATTCTATCTAGAAAATCTTCCTATTTTATTTTAAATGTGTTGCTTTTTGTGAATCATCCACCGAGGGAAATCGTCCCACCAAAACGGAGTTGCTTGAAGGTCGTAGGTGGAACCTCATGCCGAAACGCATGCCATCTTACTTAGGATCCTTTTGAGGCCGCTTTTGGCTTTCAGGATTGCCCCTACTGATACTGAGAAAGGCCCTAACTAATTAGTTAGTAAAGGTGAACGGGATCGTAGCTGCCTTTCATTTTCTTTATATTAATGGGGAAAGGGACGCTTTCTTTATTCTTTAGGATGCCCGTGATTGAACTTGCCGGTACGTAACCAGTCCCAGTCGAGAACGGGCGAGTCCGGGTCAGGTCGATCTTCGATTCCGCAGAGTCTGTTTCTGAAGGTCTAGCTACTCGTGAATCTGTTTGTTCACCTACGAAAGCGGTCGATCAGGTCGTTCGAACCTTTTTACTAAACTAAACTAATTAGGGTGCTTAAATTAATTAGCAGGTCTTTTCGCTAGATGCAAGCTCTTTCTTTCGTATGAGGAGATTCGACACTCATGCCTTAGCGCCTTTCCCCATTCTAGACCAACAAACTTAGTGAGGAGAATTCTTTCGAAAGAGTCTAATCCACTTTCCCCTCTCTCCGCAACTGAAGTCAGAACTGAAACTACTGAAACGGAAGGAAGAGCCGAGCCCAAGATATCAATAGGTTGAGCAGAACCTCGATCACCAGTCGCGTGGAAGGTGATGATTATAGGATCAAAGTGGGAATTCCTGGGGAACTAGACATAAGCGAATTGACCAAAGTCAGGATCAGGTTGAATTGCATTCACGGAGCGGTTTACCAGGTTACCACCAGTTTTCCAGTTTCAATAGAATAGGTAACCAGTCCTCCTCGCTGAAGATACCAGAGTTTGATAAAATCTTAGCCCAGAATTGGACTTAGACTCGAACAGGCAGGAAAAGTGGCACTTCTTCCCTCGATAAGGAGAGATTCATTTCGTGATTCGGCTAGCGATTCGCCTCGATCTTCTTTATTACATCTTCTTTATTACGCACCTTTCGAGTCTGGATCGACCTTAACCGCTGCGGAGGTTGTTGGTCGATCTTCACTTACATCATTTCCTCACGAGGACGAATTCCTTGATTTGCTTGTTTTGGCTACTCAACAAATGTTATGAGCGGTACCTTTCAATGAGATCGCACTTTGACTTATATACAAGAACTGATGGGATGCATAACCACCAAAAAGATCTGCTTTTGAAATCAGTCACACAGGAAAAATGAGAAATCGGCACAGGAGAAATAGCAGATGCATGGAGTGATTCGAATCAGCTCTTCATTCTACGAAACCTATTTACCCGCTTACCTGCACCCGCTGCTAGAGCAGCTAAGGTAGTTGTACCCGTTGCTGCAGTGAACGAATCGAGAGAGGAAGGTTTGGAATCAGACAAGGATGGAGGTGTGAACCAAAAATCAAATAATTGAGGCGTGACCGAATCACATTTTGGAAAGTAGGCAGAAGCCGGATTTGTAGCGGAATCTCAGACTTTGGGCGCGGCCCTATCGAAATAGGGAACAATCAAACTAGAGGTTTGGCGCTGTCAAGACGATCAGGTTGAGGTCCAGGTCGAGAAAGCCCAAGTCTTTACAGAAACTTGCTCGATATCGGCGTTTGCAGTAGAATATTCTCTTATGTTGCCCCAGAGAAAGATCTTTAAGCTAGAAAAACCATAGAAAGAGGTAAGAACCCAGCATGTAAAAAGCATATTTTCCCTAGTCCTAACGGATCAGGAGCCAGAGTGCATTGATGTAGAGAATCATTTTGTTCCAAGAATCAATCGGAGATCTCATTTCCCTCTCTTCACTCTTTTCCCTCTCTTCATTGGGCTGACGCCCGGTGCCAGGATGTGGGATGCAGTAGTCC
>JAOTAY010021214.1:0-11081 GCA_025629805.1 Erythroxylum baracoense | reverse complement strand
AGCTCAACAGTGATTTAGAGCCTCAGGCTCAACGTTTAATGAGCCCTATAAGGGACAGTTCAGGCGCTCGGTCACAATACCGTAATAATTAGAAAAGTGTCACATGAGTATTTCATATGCATTTGATTATGTATGCTTGATTGAGTGAAAGACATAATGCCTTATGTTTTAAAAGTGTTGTTGATGTGAATGTGAAAAATGTGTGACATTTGATCGATGAATAATTGTGCTATGTGTAATGTGTTGTATGGATTGAGTGAACTATCGATGATGGTTACCTCACTGAGTTCGCAAAACTTATCAAAATTGCAATGTTGTCTTTTCAGGATCGAGAGTAGATTCCTAGCTTCAGAGGGACTTTTCCAGCCGTGTAGATTGTTGTGGCAAAAGAAGTCATGGCTCACAGGTCGGTCAGCTGGGACTTTTGGGATGGCCTAGATAGATCTGATGTTCTTCCCCTTTCATATAGCACTTTGTACTAGGCTTTTTGGGATATATGTACAGACAGTACAGGATGATAAATGTGTAAACTTTTGATTTTGATAAATGAAATGAGGAAGAAGTTGTTGTAAACAAAATATATTGTGGTTTTCTATTAATGCATATGATGCCATGTGGAGTGAATGTAGTGATCGCAAGTAGCTCTCCCTTATCATAGGATATGTACCGGAATGACCTGTGGGCGTCCCGGTACGTACCCTACGGTAAGGGGGTGCTACACTCTTTTATTTCAATTGTCATATATATTGATGACTTGCTACTGGTTGCCCCTGATGAGAATATCATTACTGCCGTTAAAGCTTATCTGTATAAACAATTTACACTTAAAGATCTTGGTAGCGCAAAATTTTTTGTGGGTGTTGAAATTGCTAGGTTCGAAGGGGGCATGCTCTTGTCTCAGCCTTGGTACATTACAGACATAATTTGAGAGGCTAGACTCGATAATCTCAAACCTGTGGGGGTATTTATACCTCAAGGTATGAAATTAGTAGTAGATGAAGGGGCTTTGTTATTAAACCCCAAAAAATACCGACGAATCGTCGGCTAACTCCTCTATCTAATCTTTACTTGATCGGATATCACGTATGCAACACAACAATTGAGCCAATTCACTTCCGCGCCAAGGCAGCCTCACTGGCAGGTATTAACACATGTCTTGTGGTATTTATACACTACCTCTCACAAATAGTTCTTTTACACAACACAAGATAAACCTCATCTTCATGCCTATTGCAATTCCGATTGGGCAAGGCGTGTCTTCTCAAGAAAGTCTCTAACATGTTGGCTATTGCATTTTTTACGGGAATGCCCCCAAGAAGCAACAAACCGTTAGCAAATTATAGGTCGAAGCGGAATACCAGAGTATGACTAGCACCATATGTGAATTACGATGGGTTTTTTACTTGCTGCGTGATTTACAAATCCCAGCACACACACCTATACCTCTCTACTGCGATAACACCGGTGTGATTCATATTTCAAAAAATCCCGTGTTCCATGAGAGAACAAAACATGTGGAGATTGATTGTCATTTGGTCCGCCATGCGGTCAGAGAGGGCTTCATTCGTACCTACCATCTATCTTCCACACACCAACTCGCAGATGGCTTTACAAAATCCTTATCAGCACCCATATTTTCAGCCGTAGCTGCCAAGTTGGGACTCGTCAATGAGTCGCCAACTGGAGGAGGGGGTGTTAGAGTATGGGGAATACATGGTCAATCAGCTCCAACAATTGTCATGCATGCACTCCTGAATTAAAGGACAACGTATAGATGGTGGTGGCAAGCAAGGCCAAAGGAATAATTAAAGGATACGAATAATGCACATCTGGTAGTGGCAAGAAAAACGAATAAAAGGTGGACACGCATCTTACAGTACATTTTTTTACTTTTTAGTTGTATATATTACAAATGCTTGTATAGAACAGAAATAACTTTCATTAATGAAATAGAGTATGTTTCTTCGTCATCATTAAAACTCCAAAACAAGAGCTTGTTTTTTGCAAGTTTCCATGTTTATTCATGGAGATGATTCTGTAAGCAAGCTGTGGTGCGTAATGAGCAGCGTAACTTTGAACGGCAATGCAAAACTCACGAGTTTTATAATGTGGAAATCTTTCAAACCAACTCAATAAAAAGGTATATGTATCTCCTGCTGTCTTTCTGTCTCCTGTGTAATAGTCTGACGAAGTGTTTGAAATCCAACTCCAGCTGGAGACTCCAAAAAGATAACATTGGCAACTGTTATATATTTTCCATCAAATCATTTGTTATTTTTGCAGTAACAGAAAAGGGAGAAGATGTTTTAGTCTCTTAAATTACCATTATTCCAGGCGTAAGGATTTAGGTGAAGTGTCCATTTGTCACCGTTGACTCTAAAAGGTCCCAATTCTTCCATAGCTCCAGCTCCCAGAGACAAACATCCTGGCCCTGCAAGTAAATCATATATGCTACTCGTCAATATTTCTCTACAGAAGCTTCAGGCCAACGTGTGCTCGTGCAAATGTATTACCTCCGTTGAGCCATAAGACTAATGGTTTAGTAGAAGAATCATGAGGTGACTCTATGAAATAATAGAAAAGTGCTCTTCCATTCTTTGGATTCACCGTAACGTATCCTGCATATTGATCAAAGTTCTATTAGGGTTTAACCAAAAGGGTTTATTTCATTATCGCACATATTGAAGTATTTATACAAGGGAAATCTATGTATGGTAAGAGTAAACTAAGGTTACAGTGGTAACTCAATAATAACAGTATTATTCCTTCGATACGCCCCCGCAAGATGGACTGTAAGAGGAAAGGCCAATCTTGTCACAAAGAAGAAGAAAAGGATTCCGAGCCAAAGGCTTGGTCAAAGCATCTGCAAGCTGATCCGTTGAGGAGACATGTGAAACCCGAAGCATACCACGCTGGACCTGATCTCGGATAAAGTGAAAATCAAGGGCTATATGCTTCATCCGGGAGTGAAACACAGGATTCGAGCACAAGTAAGTGGCACCAACATTGTCACAGTAAATGACAGGAACAGTAGACAATGGGATATGCAACTCAGTAAGTAAAGAATAGAGCCACCGAATCTCCGCAGCTGTAGAGGCAACTAAGCGGTACTCTGCCTCAGTAGAAGATCGAGCAACAGTGCGTTGCTTGCACGAACTCCAAGAAATGGGACTGCCTCCAAGATAAACAATATAAGCACTGGTGGAAGTGTAGTCATCCTTGTTGCCAGCCCAATTAGCATCTAAGAAGGCATGAAACGAAACATTAGGAATACGACGAAGAACTATCCTATAATCAATAGTACCACACAAATAGCGTAGAAGACGCTTAGTAGCGATCCAGTGAGAAGAAGTGGGATGATGCATGAACTGGGACAACTTATTAACCGCAAAGGCAATATCCGGCCTAGTTAGAGAAAGATACTGAAGACTCCCAATAACAGCTTTGTACTCAGACACATTATCAAGAGCAGTACCATCCAATAAAGATAAGTTACAATCAGTCGAAAGAGGCGTCAGTACATGCTTAGCATCAGTCATATGGGTGTGCTCCAGGAGATCCAGAATGTAAATCCGCTGGGACAATAGAAGACCCTAAGGATGAGGGAGAACCTCCACTCCTAAAAAGTAGGAGAGATTGCCAAGATCCTTCACTGAGAAGAGATCTGCAAGCTCAGAAAGAAAGCATTGGACAACAGCTGGATTAGACCCCGTAACAATAATATCATCAACATACACCAATAAATAGAGAACTGTGCCCGAATGATGAAAAATAAATAGGGAGGTATTAGCCTGTGAATTGACAAACCCCTGAGACAGAAGAAAAGCCTTTAGTTCAGAATACCAGGCCCGAGGAGCTTACTTGAGACCATAGATAGCCCGATGTAGTTTGCAAACATGATGAGGGCGATCAGAATCAACAAAACCCTAAGGCTGAGACATATAGACATCCTCATAAAGGTGTCCCTGAAGAAATGCATTATTGACATCAAGCTGGTGCAACGGCCAACCCCAACTGATCGCAAGAGTAAGAACCAAGCGAATGGTGGTAGGCTTGACCACTAGACTAAAAGTCTCCTAATAATCAATACCAGGATGCTGATGAAAACCCTTGGCAACCAAGTGTGCCTTGTACCTGTCAACAGAACCATCAAAGTTGCACTTAATGCGAAACACCCATTTGCACCCAACCAAATTCTGAATACCATCAGGAGGGACTAATTCCCAAGTTCCATTTCGAACTAGCGCCTCAAACTCATCAGACATAGTAGCCCGCCACTTAGAATCTTTCAAGGCTTGGGAGGCAGAGGTGGGTTCAGTGTCTAGGGTGGGAGAAAGTTAAGTATTGAGGGTGAGCTTAGACAGAGATTTGCGGACATTATTTTTGGAGCGGGTAGTTATGGGATGAGTGTTGGTCAGTGGGGGTGGAGGAACAGGAGAGATAGTCGGTGACGGGATAGGTGGAGCAGGACTGGTAGGTGGCGAAGGAGGCACAGCAGTGGGGAACACGTCCAGGTGTGATGAGGGTGAAATATCTAACTGCCGGCCAGGCTGAGAGACAGGAGGAAGAATGACAACTGGAGGACACCGGTGCGAAACAGTATCAGACATCACAAGAGGAGCAGTGGAGTTAAGGGAGCCAAAAGGAAAAATTGACTCAACAAATTTAACATGACGAGAGACATAGAGTTTAGAGGAGACGGGATCGAAGTAGAAGTAAGAACTCTGAGTCATGAAGTACCCCAAGAACACACACAGGACAGAGCGAGGATCAAGCTTATGAGAGGTATAAGGGCGTAGCCAAGGATAACACAGACAACCAAAAACTCGAAGATTGGAATAATTTGGAGATGTACCAAAGAGAACCTCAAAAGGTGATGACATGCGAAGAGTGGAGGTAGGAAGACGGTTTATGAGATAGACCGCAGTGTCGAATGCATAGGGCCAATAAGAGAGGGGAATGGAGGCATGCAGAAGAAGAGCAAGACCTATCTTTACAATGTGGCGATGTCACCTTTCTGTGTACCCATTATGT
Organism: Erythroxylum baracoense; assembly: GCA_025629805.1. Classification (NCBI taxonomy): domain Eukaryota; kingdom Viridiplantae; phylum Streptophyta; class Magnoliopsida; order Malpighiales; family Erythroxylaceae; genus Erythroxylum; species Erythroxylum baracoense. The sequence goes on along the minus strand of JAOTAY010021214.1, from coordinate 6,047 downwards.
TCCGGGGTATGAGGCGGAGTGGTAAGATGAGTGATGCCATGTGAAGCTAAGTGCGTAGCAAGGGCAAGAAATTCGACCCCATTATCGGAGTAGAGGCATTTTATCTTAAGATGGAAGAAATTTTCAACAAGTGCTTGAAAATGAACAAAAATAAAATGCACATCAGACTTATGACGCATAGGATACAACCACATATATTTAGAGTAATGATTGACAAATAGAACATAATATTTAAAATTGTCAGGAGAGAGAACAGGAGATGTCCAAACATCAGAATAAATATACTCCAATGGTCTAGTGGAGACAATAGACGACTCAGAAAATGGTAACTTGTGACTCTTGCTACAATTGCAAGCATTACAATCTTTATTGGACTCGGAATGAGAAAGAGGTAAATTAAATTTGGATAAAATATGACGAGAGATTGACTGAGCCGGGTGACCAAGACCCGAATGCCACACTGAGTGAGAGGTAATGACATCGGAGAAATAAATGAGGGGGGACTTTGAGGAAGAGGAGGAGGCCGGTAATTCATATATTCCACCGTTAGTTGGACCTGTCAGGAGGTGCAGCCCCGTGCAGCGATCCTTCACAACAAAACCAGAAGAGGTAAATTCCACAGAAACATTATTAGTGTTACAAAGCTGAAAAACAGAAAGGAGATTCTTTTACATGGAAGGTACATGTAAAACATTAGACAAAGTGAGAGAACGAGAGAAAGAAGGTAATGATACTAAACCAGAGTGAGTGATGGGGAGAGAGCTGCCATCACCGAGAAACACTTCATCTATCTGAGAGTACGGAGAGTGCATAGAGAGGTTGGCTAAGTCGTTCGAAATGTGGTGCAAAGCACCACTATCGAGGAGCCAACGAGTTGCGGGTGTAGCCTGCTGAAAATTGGCTGTAGACTGAGGAGATGACTGCAGCAGTGCGGACTGGGGTGGGAAAGTTGCAGGCTGAAGCGGCTGAGTGAAGGACGCAGCATAATGTGCCCTAGGCTGGAAAGACTGCTGCTGGAAATGACGAGGCACAGGTGGCCTGGTGTAATACGAATGCTGGGCATGCTGCTGCTACGTCGAGGAGCCAAGCGACGCTAAGAGATGGCTATACAAAGGGCAGTGTCGTATCTTATGCCCTTGCACCCCATATCCTTGACAATAGCCGAGGAAAGGACGTGCAGGTGGGCGTGGGAGACACGGCTGGGGTACAGAAGACCACTGCTGCGATGCACCAGAGGGCTGAGAGGGACGCCACTGCCTGGGGCGTTGTTCAGTTTGTACCGCATGAGCAGTAACAAGCAATGAATGTGCAACAGCAGGGTTTGGACGAACAACAACCTCCAGGTTTAACAGTTTTTCATGCAAATCATCAAGAGAAATAGGGGTGTCACGTGCATTAACAGCATCAATGATAGGTTTATAAACAGGGTCCAATCCTTCCAAGACTTTATCAATTAAATCCTCATGATCAAGAGGTTTTCCCGGCATTGCTAATTCATTAGACTTGGTACGTAGAATTTGTAGGTATTCAGTGATAGACTTTGTAGCTTGTATTGTGTTTTTGAAGTGCTCCTTTAATTGCTTGATGTGGCCCCGACTAGGCTTGGCTTAGGTCTCGCCAAGCAGTTGCCACGCCTCACGTGAGGTTTCAGTACGCTGAAGCATGGACGCCACAGTGGGGGAGAGAGAGCCAATCAAAGCTGACAGTATGAGACTGTTTTGGCGTTCCCAGCTCAGAAAAGCCACGTTCATTATGATTACACCATCAACTTCAATAGTGGCAGGTGGAGGATCAACACTGCCATCAAGAAAATGCAGAAGACCATACCCACGCAGCAAGGTCTCGATCTGACGCTTCCAGATTAGGTAATTGTTTGCTGTTAATTTAATAAGAGAGTGGCTGGAAAGATTTAGAGCAAGAAGGGGATTATGCGGTTCATGTGGATTGCGCAGGGTAGTCCCAGACGAGGGTGACGACTGGGTAAAGGTCGACATTGCCGGTGGCTAGAGAAGGAGGGGATTAACCCGCTCTGCTACCATATTAGGGTTTAACCAAAATGGTTTATTTCATTATCACACATATTGAAGTATTTATACAAGGGAGATTTATGTATGGTAAGAGTAAACTAAGGTTACAGTGGTAACTCAATAATAACAGTATTATTCCTTCGATAAGTTTAGTACTCCTTCAGGTTGTCCAGGCAATTTGCTGATTTTGTTAGCTTCCATCAACCCATCTTGGGGTCCAGTATATACTTGTGACAGGGGCTTGTCTAGCTCATCTACATTCATCAACTCATCATAATGGGGCGATCTGTTGAAGATGCGAGACCTGATAAACTCTCATATATAGTTTATTCCTATTGCATGGCAATAATCAAGCAAAACCAAAAGTTGAGAGGATAGCACCAGAAACAAAAAATTGAGCACTGTTACTTTCATTTTCTTATTCAAAGGCATTTGCAAGTGTGAAGAGAATCACATATTCTCCATAAACCCTCTACGTAATCATCAACCTGAGACAAGGATTGGAGATTTGGAGTTGACGTGTAGAAAATGTGTGAAGTGTCTGGAGAAATGTCGAGGGAGAAGAGAGACAACCTGATTGAAGAGCAACAGAAGGAAAAGGCATTGAGTTTAAGTGGACCACGTGGATAGCACGTGGGAAGACATGTGAAAGACACGTGAGAAGGCATGGACAAATTAATTCAAAAGCAGCACAAGTCTCATCTGTTTTGTATAAATACATACGTCCAGACTCAAGTAATAAGACAACCATAACACACATACGAAATCGTCTATCTGTTTCAAGTGAGAAGAAAAAGTTTGAGAGTGCTAGAGTATTTTCTAAGAGTGCTAGAGAGTTTTGAGGGAAACTCTTGCAGATATTGAAAAACACTCACCTCTTGTAATCTTTCTTTCTTGAAACTAGTGGAACCACCAAAGAGTGAGATTGATCCTTGGATGTAGATAGCTCAAAGCTATCGAACTAAGTAAAAATATCATCTTCTTTATTTTTCTGCTGTTAGTATTTCTGCAAAATCAAACCAAGCAATGCAATTCTTTGAGAAAAAGAAAGCTGAAAGATTCAAAGATCTTAACATCAGTGGTATCAAAGCCAATTTAGCATTCTGAGCACTTACACATTAAAGATTCATCAAGAAGCTAAAGGTAATATCTTATTGGTAAGCCTAAATCTTCACACTAGTTTTCTGGTCTACTTGTTATAGATTAGACACTTTCAAGATTTCTACTTTCTTGTCCTCTTTTAAATTTTCGTGACAAAATGGTGGGCAAAGAAATGGATGTGTTCATTGGTAAGGAAGTTTTGGCTATCTGGAAAATTCAAATGCAAGTCTTACTAGAATCTTATGATTGTTTTGGTGCAATTGAAGACTGATATGATACAAAAACTGACCCTGTTAAAAACCTGAAGTTGCAAAGACTTACACACTGCAAGTTAATGCTATATTTATCACCTACTATGATTAAAAAACTGCAAATCTGTAATACTGCAAAGAAACTTTCGTTGAAACTTGATGAAATTTATGCTAAAAGATGCTTACCTAACAAGTTGACTTTGTTGCATAATCTGGCCAATTATAAGATGAATACTACCATTTCTCTGGATGACAATCTTGATTATTTCTTCAAATTAGTGCAAGATGTAGAAGTTGCAGGTGAACAGATCTCGAAAGGTCACCAAGTAGTAGTAATTATAAAACCTTAGACTTCAATGCCTTCAAGAAGGTGATTAAGCATGCCAGTGGAGAATCTCTCACGGTCAAGACGGTACTGGACTCACTAATGGAAGAAATCGTAGACAACAATCCTTTCAAAAAGGATCCATAAGTTATGTTTATAGATAATAAACAAGAACAAAAGAATCATCAGAAGAACAATAAGAAAGGGAATTGGCGGAAAGGGAATGGCAAGGACAAGAAGTCTAAAGAAAATGCAGAAAAGAAGAAAAAGACCAAAGGCAAGAAATGTTACTACTGTGATAAAGTGGGGCATTTTTCCAGAGATTGCATAAAGAAGAAAAGAGACAAGGCTGCACAAGGTGGAGATGCTGGAAATATGGAGAAACCTGAAGAATCTAGTGGGGATGAGCTGCTAGCTGTGACAAAAGAGAGTGAAGATCTCAGTAGAGAGTGGATCTTTGTCTCAGGCTGTACAATGCATGTCACTCCTCATAGGGATTGGTTGACCTCATTGAATGCTAAGGTAAAAATGGCAGACTCAGGACAACAACAAGTTAAAGGTATAGGAAATGTCTTCATCAATATTTTTGATGGAAAGAAAAGGAGTTTAACTAATGTTAGGTTTGTGCCTGGAGTGAGAAGAAACCTCATATCAGAAAGTGTTTTTGATAAGCAAGGGTTTCATATTAGGTCTAAGGATGGACTTAGAGAAATCTTAAAGGATGGAAGAGTGATCATTAGGGGAGTTAAAAGAGGGGGGATCTACTATGTGATAGGCACCACTGAAGTGAACCTATCTACTGGAAATGAAGAGCCTGATTCAACTAAGCAATGGCACTCAAGGTTAGGAGATGCAGGGAACAAGAGTCTCTTGCATCTTTCAAAACAAGAACTGATTCCAGAAAAAGACATAAAAAGGTTGGAGTTCTGTGAATCATGTGTGTTAGGAAAGCACCAAGAGGGCTAAAGAGATCATGGAATATGCTCGCAGTGATCTATGGGGGCTAGCTCAAGTATCCACTGCAGGAGGGAACAGATTTTTCATGTCAATCATAGATGATAAATCAAGAAAGTGTTGGGTCTACCCTATGAAAGGGAAAGATGAAGCATTAGAAATCTTCATCAAGTGGCATACACTAATGAAAAATCAGATAGGAAAGAAGTTGAGATGCCTTGGGACAGATAATGGACTGGAATACTACAATAAGAAATTTGAAGACTATTGCAGTAAGAAAGGAATACAAAGGCACAATACAGTGAGAGCCACACCTCAGCAAGATGGACTAGCTGAGAGGCTTAACAAAACACTCCTAGAGAAGACCAGGTGTATGCTAATTTCATCAGGGTGTTCACAGTTCCTATGGGGGGAAGCAATCAAGACTGCAGCCTACCTAATAAATAGGTTACCTACTTCTGCAAATGAGTACAAAACTCCATAGGAAGTTTGGAATGGGAAGAAACCATACTTGACTTACCTAAGAACATTCTGATGTACTACCTATGCACACCAAAAAGAGGGTAAATTGGAACCTAGAGCAATGAAGGGAGTGTTCCTAGGTTAACTAGAAGGAGTTATAGGATACAAGATCCTACTGCTTCAACAGGGAGGTTTCAAAACTATCATTAGTAGAGATACGATCTTTAAGGAAAATGAATTTCCTTTGTTGTGCAAGAATAGTGCAGACTCTAACCTACAAGAGGAAGTCCAGAAGCAACTTGGATCTTCAAGCACTTCAGTCCCCTTCTATGTGCCACTAGGAACAGAAGCAGAAGAAGACGGTACACAACCTCATGATGAGGATCCTGTGGAAGGCCCTATTCCAACAAAGGACTGAAGAAATTGAAGATGAAAGTGAGGAAAGAGTCTCATAGACAGCTGCAGAAAGCTCACTTGAAGCTCTACAAGACTATCAATTCACTAAGGACAGACAACTAAGACAGAAAATTCCTAGTAGGAGGTACATAGACTCTAACTTAGTCAAATTTGCATGTCTTGTTACTGAATCTACAGATTGTAGAGCACCAGAAACCTATGAAGAAGCTATGAGCAGAAAGGATGCTGAACAATGGAAGTTGGCATATAAGAGAGACTATTCTTCTCTAATGAAGAATATGACTTGGATACTAGTGCCTAAGCCTCCTAAAGCCAAATAATTAGAAAATAGATGGTTATTCAAGTTTAAAGAAGGAGTTACAGAAGCAGAACCTATGATATATAAGGCTAGGCTTGTAGCTAAGGGATATAGGCAGAAGGAGGGAGTAGATTATAAAGAGATATTCTCACTAGTAGTGAAATTCAAAACCATTAGACTCATCCTAGTACTAGCTACAATATATGACTGGG
>JAOTAY010021213.1:0-11082 GCA_025629805.1 Erythroxylum baracoense | reverse complement strand
GATATTTTGTCTTTGATATTAATGAAATTTGATTGTTGCATTTTTATTAGATTTCTTGTGATTTCAATTCTGCAATTACATAATTTGGTAATAAAGTGAGAGGGTGAATCGGGTGAAAAATCATTAATTTGGGCTAATGAGAGTTAGGTAATTTAATAGATCAAGAATTGAATCAAACTAGTAAATTTGTGTAAAAAGAGATCTTGTATAGGTTTTCGGGAGTTTATTGGACAATTTCAGATCTAATTAAGGTTTTGGATAAATTGTAAATCGAGAGATTGCAATTCCCATATCTAATTAGGGTTTGTAAATTAGGGTTAATGATTATAACTTGAGAGAGAGTAATCATCCCTATGACCGTCTAAAAACGGTAATCTAGTAATTCACCAATTAGGTTTTCATCAAATTAGGATAAAAATCCCCTTTATCTCAATTTGTAGTTTTTAGGTTGTTTTGTGATTGGGTGATGCATATGCTATCTTGTTTATATTTTTGAAATTGATTTTTTGAATTAATTGCGTGATTGAAATAATTTCTTGCTTAGTTTTGTTTTTGTGATTTATTGTGAATTATTTCGGCCTTAGAATTTAGGATTAGATTAACCCTCCTTATGGGATTGATACCTTAAGTATTACGCAAATGACCCGTACGCTTGTGAAATATCAAGGTTAATAGTTAAAGCTTTTTCATATCGAAAACCTGTGATCAAGTTTTTGGCACCGTTGCTGGGGAGGCAATTAGTTTAGTTCTATAATTTAAGGTGTTTAGTTTAGTTTTTAATTTTTGTTATCGTTCTTTCCTTTTTATTTCAGAAATTGTGCTCTTGCATAAAACTTTAGACTTAGATATCACTCGACTAGAACGAACCATTAGAAAAGCTTAGCGTGAAGAAGAAGAGGAAATCGTGAAGTTAACAATGTCCGAGAAATTTCAGCTCAATATAGACCATAGAGCGAACCAAGGATGTCAACAATGAACTGATGGACTTTATGAGGCTAGGGTTCAATACGGCTAACCAAGGAGTAGTTAGGTCGTCCGTTCAAACAACCTCTTTTGAGATTAAACCAGCCTTTTTGAATATGCTTCAATAGAATGTGCAGTTTTATGGATTAGCAAATGAAGATCCCAATGCATATATAGTGAACTTTCTCGAAATCTATGATACCTTTTGATACCATTAGATGTCAAAAGGTGCAGTATGAATTGGGCTTTTCCCCTTTACCCTTAGAGATAGAGCAAAGGCTTAGTACCATTCCCTTAGCCCAGCTAATGTTAGGACGTGGTATCATCTAATTCATGCTATCTTAGATAAGTGTTTCCCGATGACCAAGACCACTAAGATCATTAAGGAACTTACCAATTTCAAACAAGGTGATGGGAAATCGATCTATGAAGTGTGAGAGAGATACAAGGATTTGCAAAGGAAGTGCCTACACCACAACTTACCTAAGGAGGATTTCTAATGAAGAAGACTATTGATGAAGTGGAAGAGCTGATAGAGGAGATGGCGAGTAATAGCTGCCTCTGGACAAACAACCAGAGTAGACAAACTACTTCATTTTGAGAACAAAAAGGAATGGTGGTTATCGAGCAGATGACTGAAATGCAAGCGAAAATTGACAACATGACACGACAGCTCAACAACATGAAGGCTTTATCCTCAGCCCAGGTGAAAGTTGTACAATTAAAGAGTGAGCTCTATGGATAGATGGACCATGATACCATGGACTGTTACTTGATGAAGGAAGAAAATCTAAAGCAAGTAGAATATATAGAGGCGTAATATAGGCGAGGAGGGGGTAACAATCCCTACTCCAACACCTACAACCCTGGGTGGAAGAATCACCCTAACTTCTCTTGGACAAATAATGCTGGAGGATAGTTCAGGCTATAAGGACAAGCAAGCTTCCAACAAGATAAACCAAGTTTGATGGAATAATCTAAGTTGGATAAGATTTTGGATAAAATTAGAGGCATGGAGGACGCAAAAAGGAGGCTCGCAAGCAAATTTGAACAAGTAACAAAGAACCATGCCTTGTCAATACACAATCTGGAAGTCCAAGTAGGCAAACTAACGGAGGCAATGTCTACTTGAAATGAAGGAACCCTTCCAAGCAATACTAAGTCTATCCCGAAAAAATAGATCATGGCTATCGTTTAGACCCAGGAGAAGAATCTGAACATATGAAGGAAGACAGAGATAAAGGAGAAGGACTGGTAATTATGGAATACCTTCAAAGTAAGCTCGAAATTGAGCGAAGTAAAGAAGCTCAATCTGAATTTCTATACCTTATTCTAGCTCAACGGGAGTCAATGTCAAGTAGGGTAAAAAGGAATTCTAAGGAGGTTGAATTAAACAAGGTTGAGATCATAACAAAACAACTGCAAACGAGGCTCACCCTAAAGGAATCTGTCCAGAAAAAGGTTAAGGAACACTCAAAAGAAGAAAACCCTTACATAGCACAGAAGAAAGAGGATCCAGGGGATTTTTTCATTCCTTGTAGTATAAATGGAGTCAATATTGATAGGCCATTCGTGTACTTAGGTGCGAGTATCAATTTGATGCCTTATACCTTTAGTCTAAAATTGGGGTTAAGAGGGTTAGTACTTACCAAGATGTAAGTAAAGACGATCGACAGAACAATTCATCAATCGAAAGGGATCATTAAGGATGTGCACAAACGAATTGATAAATTTACCTTTCCCACAAACTTCCATAGGTTAGACATTGGAGAAGAAGTGGAGACCGCTACAGTACTTGGATGACTATTCCTGGCCATTGCTCGTTCAATCATTGATGTTGATAGAACTAATTCTGAGAGTAAGAAAGGAGCAATTAACCTTCAAAGTGTCGAAGTAAGACTACTATTATCCTTTACCTCTAACGGATATCAAGGAACGTGAACCTCGAGGAGAATGGGAAGATATCGAGGATCCTGGGAACGTGTTCATAAAGAAAAGGTCGCAAAAAAGAAGGCGAAAGAAGGAGAATCATAAGGTGAAAACCATAGTATGGTAGCGTATATGCAAATTGTAAGATTAGTGACTACACTATCATTGCGGCCTTTATTCGAGCCACTGAAAGCTAAAAAGAGCATCAAGTTATTGACGTTAAAAGAAGCGCTGCATGGGAGGCAACCCATGGAATTTTATTTCCATTTATTGTTTTATTAGAACGTTTAAATTTTGTAGTTAGGATTGTTTTATTTCCAAATAAAATCAAGAAGGAATAGACTTTAATATAAATTAGATGATCGATCAAGCGAGCAATAGAGAGTTGAAAAGGGCACAAAAGAATTAAGAAGTGATTTTGAAAAGATTGTGGAAAGAACAAAAGAAGAAAAATGAAGAATCAGTAGAAGGCCACATATGAATCAGTGGGCCAAATTTATCCATGTCCAATTTCCTATCTATCAGGAGCTCATTTTAGAGCTTTTCACTTCCCTGTCCTATGAACCTAAGAACCCCAAGAAATTGTGGTTTAGGATGAGAGGAAGAGCTTATGAATTGAACATAAAAATCATGTGTGATGTTTATGGGTTCCCTGAATCCTCCATTATCGATCAATGTGATCATTTTTATCCATCTCACTATTGGAATGAACTCACTGGAATGGAGCTACTTCATGTAAAATATGCTCACAACAATATAATAAGGTCCCACGAGCACTTGTTTCTAAACAAATTCATGTGTCAGTTGGTTTTCAATAAATCAGAAACCAACAAGTGTTCCACAAAGGAACTCTTTATGTTGTGGTGCATAGACCACAATATCCTAGTGTGCACATCCACACATGTACTAAATGCTATTATTATGACTATGTGGAAGAGTATCAATAATTTAGGTATGGGTTATCTAGTTTCTACCATTGTTGAATATTATGGCGTGGATTGTAATGGGTTAGCTATTCTTCTCCCTGATTTCTTAAACCATCACCATTTATGGAGGGCCGAAATCCTTAAGTCCCACAACATGGAACTTCGGGATATTAGCCAAAAGACATATGTTAAGATTAGGGCCAGTCAGGCAAGCTAGAGTTCAGCACCACCACAATAGGCAGAAGAGGACTCAATCAGTCTAGAGTCTGAGGAAGAAGAAAAGACTGAAGAACCCGGAAGGAAAAAATTCTAGACACAATATTCGCAAACAACGCGGTGATTACAAATCAACTAGTGGAGAACTCCAAAATGATGAGGGAGATGGCTCGCACTCAATGATACCAAAGCTGGGATATATGTCGTATTCATCAATATTTTGAGGCTCAAGGCGTTTAATTGCCACCGTTGACACCATCACCACCTACATCTCCATAAGACTTTTTCTAGCCCCTGTCTTTTTCAAAGTAGTCTTCATCTTTATTTTTACCTTTATTTATTTTTTGTTTACTTTAACTTATGTTTCTTCCTTTCTTTTATATGCTTGCTTGTTCCCTTTTCACATTGAGGACAATGTGTTGTTCAAGTGAGGGGAGGGTTATGTGTTTTACTTTGTATGTGATTTTGCATATAGTATAATAACTATTTGGTTACATTTTGTGAATTGTTTGAATGTGTAAATGCTTATATGGATTGAAATTGAATTAATTTTGAACATAGTCTACTAGGTTGTGAAGAATCATTAACTCACAAAAAAATTAGTGAATTAGGGCCTTTGGATAAATATACAACTTAATTATGATTTAGTGTAAGTTTGTTACTCTTTAAATTGTCACATTCATTCATAATTTTAGGCCTTTCAACTTAAGTAGCTTTACTAGTATTTTTTCATTGAAACAAGTAGCTAAAACAACATGGTAGGCAATAAAATAAAAGAAAATAAAGTATGTTTTGTTAAATAAATAACTATTCTATTAGCCTTCGGGTTAAGAATAGAACTAGTAGCTAGTTGAGAACGTGATAAAGCCAAATAACCAAATTGACAGAATAAAAAATGTTTGCTTTCGCGTCAAAAAATTGTAATGATGTTCCAACCAAACAACTTAATAAAAACATGATTTAGTTGAGTAACCAGATGGACATTCATTAATAATGTTTTTATCGGTTAGTATAAGTCTTTGAGCGTAAATATTATGTTTTTGAGGTTCCTTGATGTGTTGTTAGTGTTTTAGGTTCAACATTAAAGAACAAAGAAGTTTCAGAGACTTTTGGGCCGAAACAATAGCCCACGATCATGCGGTCGTGAAAGAAACATAGGAGCCAGCCCATGATTGTGACAGAAGACTTTGTTACAGCCCATGATCGTGGGATATGGGCCACGATCGTGACAGATAAGTTTGATGCAAGTCGGCCAGACTTGCATACAAGAGAAAAAGTCTAGATTTGAGGGATTTTTGGACCATTTCGATCTTGAAAAAACCCTTGGGCTGCTCAAGACACACAAAGTATTTAAAAAACATGAAGAACATATGAGACGAGCTTTTGCATTAGCCACAATCCTAAAACCCTAGAGAGCTTTATCGACAGATTGAGAAAGAAACAAAGGAAGAGTGACGTGTTATGGTTATATAAATAGAGTGTCCTAGAAAGCAAGTGTATTTACATATAACTTAATTGTCTTGCAGTTACAATATTGTATCGAAAATATTTATTATTAATAAAAGAAAAGAGTTTGGTTTTATTTATATGAGTATAATATAACTAGTTATAAGGTACCAAGGTTCCTTTGTAAGTAGTATACATATATATGGAGATGTATGAGAAACATATATACCACTAGAATCTAAATTAATTGATTCACAGTTGGATAATCAAGTTAGTTGCTTGATTATGGTTTAGACTGTAGTGTTACGATTTACTTCCGTGTAAGTAATGGAGTTTACTTCAAGGGAATGATGAGTTTCATATCATGATAGTAGTTGACTATCGATAATGGCACTATTAAATGAATCTAAAATCCCGTATGTTTTTAAAGAATAAAGTAGGTTATTACTTTAATCTTAAAACATACACCTTAGCATTCATTTATTGCATACCACAATCTTGATGAGTGGTGAGCTCATGTGTGTTTCGTTATAATTCTTGATATGATCGGAATGGATTTTTACAGGGTATCAATCCAATGTCCATATGTTGGAACTATAAATTGAAAAATGCATCAGGAAACATTCACTCAAATAAAGAGTGTATAATGATACATCACTTTTAGATGTTTTACGGAGATTAGTGATTAAACTGACGCCAGAAGTTTTAATGGACTAGCTACCCATCAAATCTTAACACTAGGATTAGAACTTGTGTGTTAATCACCATATAGAGTGAAATGAGAGATCTAGAAGGAAAAACCAACATAAAGGCAAAACGGTAATTTTACCCTTTATTGCTCAGATGGCTATAATATGGTTCATAATAGAGTTTACAATTGGACATCGAATTAATTATTTTGGAACTCGTATTCTCTTAATTTTAAGTAATTCAAGTGTTCAACCAATTGTCTTTAGTAGAATGACATTTAGTTAATAATTCGGAATTAATTCTAATGAGATTATTAATTCCAGGCTTATTGGAGCTTGAATTATTTAAATCCAATTAGATTCCCCACTTGGCTTCTAGGAAGGTTATCAAGGAAAATAACAAAAATAAATGGAGGTTCTCAAAAAGAAAATGAGACATAAAGGAGAGAAATGGAAGAATTGGATTTGGGTTAATAAGACCGGAACCATTTAATTAAGAGTTAATTAAATTAAGTTTTAAGTTTATAATTAAATGTTGGGCTTACTCTAACTAATTGTTAATGATAAGCCTAAAGGAACATTTAATATTGGGGTGGTTTTTAGTTTTCTTTAATTAATTATATTAATTGAATTGAAACAAATGTTTTAAAATAAAATGGAGGGAAAAACTGAATTCTACAATAATGTAGATTTTGATTTTGTAGCTAAATTGACAGCAGAACATTTAGGATTGAATTGCTAAATACAACATGCAGTCCTTTTTTTAGTATTCTTTTGATTAAAGAATGAAGTAATCCTCTTCATCATTAAAGGGTTAATGGCTGTTTTTAAAGATGAAACACGTACATAGCTCTTTTGATTTTCTCAATTGAATGAGTGGTAGCGCTTTTGTCTCTCCACTCACTTCCAAAGCAATCTGATTATGCTACTCATCATTAATAGGTTTAATGTTTGTTTTCTAAAAAAATGTGAGCTGTCCATTATCGTTTTTTTAGCAATCTTCACTCTCTCCCAATAACGTCCAAGTGTTGGACTTGGAAGGACATTTTTCATTTTGGTTTTGAATAACAAAATGAATGGTTCGTGAATTTGATCTTCACTAATTCTCTCACAAAAACCAAACCAAGAGTTAGAGAATTTGGCTTTAGACAATTCATTTTTTGGTTTTGATAAAAAAATGAAGGTATAAGTTAAGTGGTCTCTCAAAGCTCTCTAAACATTCAGCCATAGCAAAAAGGTTTGCTCTTCTACATTTTTTCTTCTCCTTTCCTACTAAAGGATCTTGTTAACCAAGTAGTCCAAGGAGAACAAGTGGTAGATCGGATTGGTTGAGGACACAACAGTGAGGAGTCAAAGCTGTAGCGAGGAGTAGCTAATATTCTAATCTTATATTTATTTTCTTTATGCTGCATCATATATGGAGTAAAAGCATGTTGTTTTGGTGTTTATGCTTCCGCTGTGTTTTGATTTCAAAAAAAGTTTTGAAATCTATTGTTTAACTAAACCAAAGTATATTTTTATTGTCGATCCAACAATTGGTATCAGATCTAGTTTTATTATGCATGATTCGGTTCCTATATGTTGTATGGGTTGACAATTAAATGATGTATGCTGTAATTTTTTATATGATAAAAATATATTCTATGTATGTTTTGGTTTGCTCTTTTGGTTGTCTATAGGAAAACGATTTACTTTGCAAGTTTTCTTCAATTGGCTTATAACAAGGAGGGTGGCCTATCATCGTCATGTTTCCTCCTTGTCTTAATTTTTTAGTTTTCATTATTTTAGTATTGTAAAAAAATCTATAATTTTGAAGACAATGTAGCCATGGATCGAAGAAAAGTAGGTAAATGTTTTTGGGTTTTATTTTATGATAATGGCAGTTTTTATTTTGATTTAATTATGTTAATTCTTGATTTTTTGAAGTGCTGGAATTTTTCTTTTACTATTTACAAATCAGATTTTGTTCATAAAAAATTCCATTAACTTGTTTTTACTTAACGGGCCAGGTCATACGAGTGAAGAGTTCGAAGCGGAAGATCCACATCCAAGAAGATTTTTCTTTTAATTTTCTAAGATGGACAACCAAAAGTAGCTATTTAATTCATGAGATGAATGGATACAAATAATATGCCATATATGTAATTATATGCAATTTAGAAAAATGCCAACCTTAGGCTTTGCCATGTATTCATTATGTATGAGATATATAATGAAACAATATAGGAGGGCTAATAAAATGCATATAGACAAGATGGTATTTATTAAAACTTAAAGACCCAAAAAGATTGAGTAGGAGAAGATGCACATGTGAGAGTCCACAGTCTCCATGTGATGGACAATTTGCATGTGGTGAATTGTTACTCCTGACTGAAGGATATGAATCCTAGATCTTGCATGGTTTGGTCTCCTAAAGGATAAGTCTACTCATTGGTAGCAAATGTGATCTCCCACCAAGGCATGGTTTACAAGTACCTTTAGTGGATGAATCAAATGGTTGCACACTCAACATGGTTTATCAATAATCTACCCACCGTAACTCTATTGATAAATGCATGGACCAAATTATGGTGCCTCTCAAAGAGTTAGGCATGAAGATGCTTGGTAGCTTTTTGAGTGCGAGGGGTCCCAGTTTTTCTTTTAATGGATAAGATGACCCACCATCATTTATTCCGTTATAGATAAGAAAAATAATAGTCGTATAAAGATTTTTTTAAAATTTTTTTCAATCTATCTTCATGCATACATGCATAATGATTTTATACAAAGTTCTAAAATTTTGACTAGTATGCTCATTCTTTAATAATTTGTATTTTCAAACATAATCACCACAATATGAATCCACTCACAATGCTTTTGACTAATAACAAATTGGAAAACAGAGAGAAATTAAATGAATGAAGACGTAACCTTGACATCATTCTCTAATAAGAACAAATTTTATGGGTATTAACGGATAAATGCCTGCACCTTCGGGTGACAATTCAACTCCTGAGCAAGTCCAACAACATGAGCGATGAGAGAATGCTGATAAGACTATAAAGTGCTATATTCAGGTTTTTTTCAACACAACATTACAGAAGCAACTTGCAGGCATGCAAAATGCCGGTTCAATGGTCTCTCACCTACATGAGATGTCTGGTGTGAGGACTAGGTCCAGAAGGGTGAAAGCTATACAAACCTTTCACAATCTCAGAGAAAAGTCTGTTGAACCGGTGCGGGATTACATGCTTAAGGTAATCTCTGCAGTTACTGAGGCCGAATTGCTTAGGAAGGAAATGGATGCAAAACGCAGATGATCATGATCATCAATAGGTTAAACTCCTTTTTTCAGCAGTTTAAGTTAGACTATGAGCTCAACACCAAGGATTACACCTTAAGTGAGTTGATGAATGCCCTCAAGAACACAGAGGAGATATTAAATATCAGGGCCAATGGGCCAAAGGCTCATGTGGCATTTTCTTCTAAGCCCAAAGGTAAGGGCAAGCAAAAGAAGAAGGGTCCAAAGAAAGGGAAGGCCCAAACAGGGGTCAAGGTCTATCCCATGAAAAAAGACGGCCAAACCAGACACCAAGGGAAAGTGTTTCCATTGTGGTGAGAAGGGCCATCGAAAGAGGAACTGTGTTGTATATCTTAGGACCCTCAAGAGGAAACAAAGTATGGGTTTCCTAAGTTTGTTAGGAACTAGAAATGTGGCATATTCATCCGATTCTTAGACATTAGACTCATGAGCCACTGACCATGTTTGCAATTATATACATGGGTTTCAACAAAGGAAAAGACTGCCTAAAGGTTAGTTTCAAGTCAAGATAGCAGATGGATCCTACGTTTCTGCAGAAGTAGTGGGAGTAATTATCTTAAACTTTCCTAGTGGTCATAGGTTATATTTAGAGGATATATATTACATCCCAATGGTATTAAGGAACACGATTTCTGTTTTTTGTTTAATAAAATATGGTTATTCCTTATATTTTGAAAATGTTGTTTCAATATATGAGAATAAGGATTTTATTTGTAATGTGGTAATTAATAGGGATTGTTCGTTACAGAACCTATGACAGGTTCACTAAACACCACAGTATTAATAAAACTAAGAAAATTCAATGACTCTAGAATTAATTCAAAATATCTGTGGCACTTAAGGATGGGTTATGTCAATCAGCAAAGACTTGACAGGTTAGTGAAGGATGGGATCCTCATGGGCTTGAACAATGGTCCATTACCCACTTGTGAGTCTTGTATTGAAGGAAAGATGACCAAGGCCTCATTTCCTTCCTAAGGAAATAGATCTAAATCTACATTGGACTTGGTACACACTGATGTGTGTGGGCCCATATGTTGGATCGAAAAAAGCATGCAAGAGTTAGCTAAAAAAAAATTTCAAAACTTTTTCAAAATCAAAAGGCAGTGGAAATACATAACCAAATCAACATGTTTCAGCTATACATGATATGGTGTAAGGAAAATAACTTACATAAGAACAAGGTGGTAGAAATATACCAACTCCTTGCTACAGGTTCGACTCCTTACTTTTGTATCCTCTCCAAATCCTTGTTATAACTTTGACTCTTTTGTATCCTTTCCTTTGTCAATGTATCCGTTCCTTATTGTTGTATCCCTGACCAATTCGATCTGTCACTTGTTCTTCTTAGACAACTTGGTTAACAAGATCCTTTGGTGGAAAAGGAGAAGAAATATTTTGATGAGATTTTTTTTAGAAGAAAGAAGCCAAAAATGAAACTCTTTTCATTCAAGTTTCGGCTATGCATGCATGAGAGGAGAGAGAGTCAAAAAACAAAATGCAAGAACACTTCTTCCTCTCCTTATCAATTTCGATTATCATGAAAGAAAGATGTGATGTGCATCCAATGCATCACTTCATTCTTTAATCAATCATAAAGAAGCCAATAAAT
>JAOTAY010021212.1:0-11083 GCA_025629805.1 Erythroxylum baracoense | reverse complement strand
TTATGATTCGTGTTAATCATTTTATAGAATTAAATAGATCTTGGTTTTCGGGAAATCGAAAAGTCACGAAAAAGTTTTGTGATTATTCCGCTGCGGTCGGATCAGATCCGGACCCGATTTCCCAACAACAACTTCTTTGGCATGGCCAAACGTATTAGCGATCGCCTTTAGGACAGACCCAACGACGTCTGGTCTTTGTTCTTGCTGCTGCGGACTGTCTCTTGTCATCTTTGCTCGCTCCTCGTATTCCCTTTCTCGGTTAGCGTCCCTTAGATCATAAGCTGTTTGCCACGCTTCCGCTTCAGCTCTCTCCTCCTTTTCTTTCCTTGACGCCATTTCTCTTCAACTCCAACAATCAACAAACCCCACACAGACAAAGAAACACTGCGTTTAATTCACTTGAAAGATGATTTCTGTGACATCCCAGGTCGTTATTATTTCGAGTTTAGGTAATATATAAATTTTTGTCTGCTCACCAAGTCGAGTGCCCAAAAGGTGACACGTTGTGCATGGGTGAGCTCGTTAAGTGCAACGTGTAGAACGCGAGCGCGACACATCGTCACGTAAGCAAAGAAATTGGAGAAGGGTGAGTGATTTAAGTTAACGTTGAGTTATTTGTAATAAGTAGTGGGTGTCTTGCACGTGTCCTGCTACGTGGAGTATGACAGATCTTAAAAAATGAATTCAAAATCCATGTGTCTTTACATTATATAAGCTTTTTCTTCCTGTTTGAATTTCTTGATCAAAATCACAGTAAAAATATTGAAAAATGAAATTAAAGAGGAGGGATACAGAGGAGATGCAGAATGCGAGTCTTCCATTGTAACTAG
Source organism: Erythroxylum baracoense (assembly GCA_025629805.1). NCBI lineage: Eukaryota > Viridiplantae > Streptophyta > Magnoliopsida > Malpighiales > Erythroxylaceae > Erythroxylum > Erythroxylum baracoense. The sequence continues at coordinate 10,253 of JAOTAY010021212.1, read as the reverse complement.
TTTTGTTGCCGCAGAACTGTGGGTCAAATGCCGAGAATCAACAACCGAGTGGAAGCGTCGGAGAGCGGAAAAGGTCTCATAATCTGACCTCCTGATCCTTCCTTTATCTGCACCGTTGCTCCTCCCCTTATATGTGGCGATGGTTCGACCTCTAAAGACCACGTCTAGACTTCAACCTTGAAGAGAAAGGAAGAGAAGAGAGTATAATGTGTAAAACCTTTCTGCTTGCTTGTTTTATTTGCTTCGAGTGTAATATATATACAGACTGACATGTTCTAGACTACAAGATTTCATTCCCACTAATATAAAAAAATTAGTTATATACAGCTGGAAGTTTGCTGGGAAGGATTGACTTCGGTGGTAGCAAGTATAGAGGGAGTAGTGGTAGATTGAAGATGGAGTTGTGTGTTGTATGTAGGAGAGCTGACGATACTGAGCCTAGGATAAGTCGTCTGGCCCAAGAACGTAGATGATTGGGCAGAATCCTTTAGACCCCACTCAAACGAAACCTAGGATTGAGAACTAGGTTGAGTTTGAAAGCCAGTTTTTGAAACCGTGCGGCAGAGAGAGGCTTGGTGAGTAAGTCGGCGAGCTGGTCAGCAGTGGGGACATACCACACCTCGAGGAGACCGGCGGCGATTTTGTCGCGCACAAAGTGGACATCGATCTCTATGTGCTTAGTGCGGGGGTGAAACAAGGGATTTTGGGAGAGAGATATGGTGCCGTTGTTATCACACCAGAGAATGGGGGATCGAGGAGGTTGGAACCCAAGTTCAGAGAGGAGTGAAGTTAGCCAGAGGACTTCAGTAGAAAGTTGAGAGAGAGCTCGATATTCGGCCTCAGTACTGGATCGCGCGTCCACCGTTTGTTTCTTAGAGCTCCAGAAAACGAGGTTGCCTCCAAGGAAGACATAGCCACCGCTGGTGGACTTACGATCGTCAGGAGAGCTGGCCCAGTCAGAATCGCTGAACGCCTAAAGATCAAGAGGAGAGGACGACGGTCGGAACAATAACCTAAGATCGGAGGTGCCTTTCAGGTAACGTAGTATTCTTTTTAGGGCAATCCAGTGAGGAGTGAGAGGAGTCGAGAGAAACTGACTGAGTTTATTCACCACAAAACTAATGTCAGGGCCCGTATTGCAGAGGTACTAGAGAGCACCAACCAGGCTGCGATATAGAGAAGGATTGGCAAAAGGTAGACCGTCATGGCGAGAGAGTTTGATCCGTGTGGAAGCTGGAGTGGAGCAAGGCTTACAAAGCAGCATATTAGCCTGGGTAAGTAAACTCCGACTATATCCACTTTGAGATAGAAATAAGCCTGTATTGTTTCTGTAAACTTCAAAACCCAAAAAGTAATGCAAATTGCCCAAGGTTTTGAGAGAAAACTATGTACTGAGTTTTGTGATAATTGAATGTATCTGTGATGTGTTGTTGCCTATATAAGAATGTCATCCACGTAGACCAATAGAATGAGGAGAGTGTCATTGGTATGTAGATAGAACATAGAAGTGTCAGCTTTGGAATTATGAAAACCCCATTGGAGAAGAGCAAATCGGAGTTTGTGATACCAGGCCCTTGGGGCCTACTTCAGGCCATAAAGGGCTTTAGAGAGTTTCCAGACATGATTAGGGAGAGAGGGATTTTCAAAACCTTGAGGTTGAGTGATGTAGACAAGTTTATGAAGGTCACCATTTAGAAAGGCATTGTTAATGTCGACTTGCTGAATGGTCCAATTGTGGGAAGCAGCAAGGGATAGGACTACCTTGATGGTTGAGGTTTTAACCATAGGAGAGTAGGTATCCGAGAAGTCAATACCAGGGGTTTGGGAAAAGCCTTTTGCCACAAGGCGGGCCTTGTGTTTAGCTATAGTGCCATCAGCAGTATATTTGGTTCGAAAAACCCATTTAGTGCCTAGAATGTGCATAGAGGGATCATAGGGTACTAAGGTCCATGTCTGGTTTTTCCGGATAGTAGAGATTTCTTCACACATAGCATTGTACCAGACTGGAGTGCTAAAGGCTTGGTTGATAGTGACTGGTTCTGTGGAGGAGAGAGAATGAAGAGAGGCAGAATATATTTTGGGTTTGAAAATGCCGCTTTTAGATCTTGTTTGCATAGGATGGGTAGAGGTGAGTGTAGGAGGAGCATTATGGACAGCAGGGTGAGAGGAAGTGGGTAAAATAGGTGTAGAAGCAGAAGTGGGTGAGGCAGGTAGGGGAGAAGAAGAAGTAGCAGTAAGAGGAAAAGCAGGAGATGTAGGGAATACCTGAGGATGTGCTGTGGAGTGAGAAGGCACAGGAGGCGATTCTTACACAAGAGAGCTGCTTGAGGATGGCCAAGGATGAAGAAATTGGTGCGGAGAAATTGCAGGTTGTAAAACAGATAATGGTAAACTGGGAGATGAAGAAGAGGTTGTAGAGGTGTTGGATGGAAAAAGGGTAGGATAAGGAAAATCAAATTCATTAAATTCAACATGCCTAGAGATATGAAGTTTGCTTTGCTGGTGAGACATTTGTAACCTTTATGGACAGGGCTATATCCTAGGAAAATGCATTTTGATGTATGGAAATTGAATTTGTGAGGGGAATAGAAACGAAGGTATGGAAAGCATGTGCAGCCAAAGGTTTTGAGATAAGTGTAGTTGGGCTTTTTGTGGTATAAGAGTTCAAATGGGGAGAGGTTTTGTAATTTGACAGATGGTAGGTTGTTTATAAGAAAAGTAGCTGTGGTGAAGGCCTCAAGCCAAAATCGCAAGGGTAGATGGGCATGGGCTAATAATGTGAGCCCTGTTTCAGTGATATGACGGTGTTTTCTTTCAGCTATGCCATTTTGTTGGTGGGTGTATGGACAGCTGAACCGTGTTTGGATCCCATGCTTGGTTAGAAAAGGCAAGAAGGCTTTATATTCCCCACCCATGTCTGTGTGTAGAGCTTTGATTTTTTTGTTTAGTAGAAGCTCAATAAAGGTTTTGAATTGAATAAAGGTTGCAAGAGCTTCGGATTTAAGTTTCAGTGGACAAAGCCATGTAAATCTAGTGTAAGCATCCACAAATATTAGATAATACCTATGGCCTTCGGTTGATAGCAAAAGGGAAGGACCCCAAATATCTGAATAGACAATTTCTAAGGGATATTTGGCAGAAATATCATGAGTTTGAAAAGGTAGTTATGAAGCTTGCCTTGTTTGCATGAATCACAAAATTTCAAGTCTTTGGTATTAAGATGAATTTTCATTGAATTAAGAACCTGTTTAAGTACATTGAATGATGGATGGCCAAGTTTAGCATGCAAAACATTAACATCATTTGTAGAAAGCTAAGTAGAAAAAGTTTGTGGGTAAGGAACTAAGCTCTAGGTGCTCGGAGGAGAGGATGGTAGTGGAGTGTTCTTTGATTGAGTGATGAGCTAAGTTTGAGGTGGAACATCAAGGCTGTAGAGGCCATCCTGAAGCATCCCCTTGAGAAGAATTTTTCCCATGTCCTTGTCCTTGAACAAACACATTGAGTCAGAAAATTCCACAATTACATTGTTATCTTTTGTGATTTTGGAAATGCTCAACATGTTTTTAGTGATATTTGGAACATGGAGTATTTGATGTAAAGATAGTGGTGTGTGTTTATTGTCTTGAAATTGAATGTAAGATGAGCCAATATGTATAATAGGAAGAGAGTTTCCATTACCTACTATGATGTGATCATTACCAGTATAGTCTGAACCAATGGAGAGGTTATTAAGATTAGCAGTAACAAGATTTGTAGCTCCAGAGTCTACATACCAAGTAGAGGCACTAGGTTCGTCAGAACCAGCATTTGTTTGAGCTAGAAAGGTCTGTGGTGACCCATTGTATGTGTGGTGTTGACCAGTATTTTGAGAGTGATGTTGTGTGGATGAATTTGGCTGCTTCAATTACTGATTTCCATGCCATGACTGGTTAAAGCGCTTGTAGCACCGAAGGGCATCATGACCTGGTTTTTGGCATAGTTGGCAGTATAGGCGATTGACACCAGTCCATCGTCCTTTGCCACGAGCCCCTCTTCCTCTAGGAGCATGACGACCTCCTTGATTGCGACATTGAGTGTGATTTCTGTTAAATGATACAAGATTGGCTGAAGGCGAAGAAATAGTTAGAGTGTGAGATGCTGCATTTAGTTGCTCAAGTCTAGTTTCATGCATCATAAGACTATATTGCACATCTTGTAGAGTTGCATTCTTCATTGTGTGAGTTAGGAGAACCACAACTGGGTCATAATCATGGCCTAGGCCATTTAAAGCATTTAGTATAAGCTCATGATCTGGTACTGCATGTCCTGCTATCATAAGAGAGTCTCCAATTGATTTTATCTTCTGAATGTAATCTGAAATTGTTTGTGAAACTTTTTGAATTGTTGACAGTTGTTGTTTTAACTGTAGGACCCGAACCATTGATATTTGTGCATACAAATTTTCTAATATTTTCCAGCATTCAAGAGAGGTGGAGGATTGATTTACCTGACCTACCACATCCTCACCTATTGTTGAAAGTAGCCAACAGAGAAGTAGCTGATCTGATCTGCGCCATAAACCGTATTCTGGATTTACAACAGTTTGAGGAGCTTCTGCTGGTGTTGGAGCAGGTTCTGTGATAACTTGTGGAGGTGGAGATGCATTTGATGAAATGAAATCTTCTAATTCAAGGGCTCAGATTGCTACTATCACCTGTGCTCTCCAATTGATGAAGTTGGTTCTGTACAATTTGATTGGCAAGTTGAAGTTTAATGTTTTTGCCAAAGTTGGAAAATCTAATAGAGGGGTGGTGATTTGTGATTGTTGAGTTTGATTGGAGGTGGAGGATGAATCTTGAGCCATTGTGACGTTGGTCAGTAGGGTAGCTCTAATACCATGAAGATAAAGGAAGAGAAGAGAGTATAATGTGTAAAACCTTTCTGCTTGCTTGTTTTATTTGCTTCGAGTGTAATATATATACAGACTGAAACGTTCTAGACTACAAGATTTTATTCTCACTGATATAACAGAAATTAGTTATATACAGCTGGAAGTTTGTTGGGAAGGATTGGCTTCGGTGGTAGCAAGTGTAGAGGGAGTAGTGGTAGACTGAAGATGGAGTTGTGTGTTGCCTGTAGGAGATCTGACGATACTAGGCCCAGGATAAGTAGTCTGGCCCAAGGACGTAGATGATTGGGCAGAATCCTATAGGGCAGAATCCTTTAGAAACCTGTTCTATACATACAACCTGCATCGACCATCTTTCGTACTCGCCCTCTTCAGCTTTTAGGGTAAGTAAGTTATTTCTTACTATGTGTTCATTTAATTTCAGTGGCTCTAGCAGCAGGTTTTAAAGTATTTAGGCAGGTTTTAAAGTATTTAGGGTATCTTCGACCTATTCTTCTAAAATGGATTGGAGTTTTTTTTTTAATTTTAGAGATGTTATAATACTTTTTACTTCATTTTACAATTCTATTTTTTATACTTTTAAAAAATTGTTCTTAGCATATTCTTTTTTACTTTTCATTAATGATTATTAACATTACTTTATAAAATTAACTCAATTTTACTTTTTTCGTGTATATTTTTATTCATAATATTTTTATTGTTATATTTTATGTTAATAAATAATAAATTTTCAATTAAACTATAATTTGTCATTTAATAATACTAAATGAAATAATATATGAGATATATTGCACTATTTTATATTATTTAATTATAGTAAATGACAATATAATTACGTAATATCAAACATTAAATTTTATTGAATTTCATAAATCAAAAACATTTTAACATTAAAAAAGGCACAGAACATTCATTACATTAAAAAAGTAAAAGATTACAGAACATTCATTATATTAAAAAAAGTAAAGATAATATCGCGCACTGAAGATAAACATAACATAATCACTAATAAACATAAAATAATTACTAATCCTCTTAATTAGTATATTGCTCTCATAAATGTTTTATTAATGCATTCCTTAATTCGATATGTGCATTTTTATCCTTGACTTATTTATACCAGGCAAGAACTTGTTGAAATCATGAATTTTCATTTGTTACCCTTTCTACAGTCAATTCTGGAGCTTCCATTACACCTTTGATTGGTCCATTTAGACCGCATTCATCCTCAAGAATCATATTGTGCATAATAATTAACAAATATATATACATTGTTTGTAGATGAATCGTGCGAAGGTGTTATAATGCAAGACCCCAATTGCAAAACAAGTTTCAAATATGATCATGTATGGTACATTGTTAAAGATTTTGAAAAATTTAATGATGATGTCCTCACACTAAGACAAATTTACCGAAAGCAAACTTCCAGCTATGTGTCATCATAATTCGATAATCCAACAGCTGAATCTCAGGTACCGGTATCTCCTGTGATTTCTAATTTTGATATAAATTTGAACGATAATGAAATTGGTGACTCTTCATCTAAAAGGCCTATTGAGGTGAAGAAGACCAAAGCGAGGAGAAAAATGGAGGAAAAATCTTCTTTTGAGATAAGTAACCTTAGAGCTGAAAACCGAGAGCTTATTAAGTTATTGAAAAAATAAAGCGAAGATAAACAAGTAGCGATTGAAATAACTACACAGAAGATGGAAATTCAAAGACAAAAGTTAGCTTTGAAGCAATGGAAAGAAGAAATTAAAATTATGTCTCAGGACTTGAATCAAATTAGAGATCCTGGTCGTCGTGCTTATATTGCAGCTGAACAAGCACGAATTCTAGAACAATCATCGCATCAACCTCATCAACATTAGCCACAGCCACAACCAAACTCGTCAAATAATATTTTTGGCAAATATTTTACTAATATTGGCAAAGATGGAACCAATCTACTTGATTATTAAATTTTTCAATTTTGTATTAGTAATTAATTATATTTTGCTTGTATTTTGTTTCTTTAGTTCTACTGCTTGACTATTAATATTCATGTATGTATGTTTTAATTTAGTTTGTCTTTGTTTGTAATTTATTATGCTATTCAACTATTAATATAAATAAATTTGTGGTTTACTTAGTTGAAGTTTTCTAATGGATATTTTTAAAATTTTTTATTTAAAATATTTATTCAGAAGTAAATAATTATAAAGTTATAAATATATAATGAAAAAATTTATAAACATGAAATTAAACCTTAAAATTATTATAAAGTTATAATTATTTAAATAAACATATAATAAAATATTGAAATATTGTTTAAATAAAAAAATAAAGAAAGAAAAAAATTAAAAAATGAATTAATGAAAAAAGAAAGAAAAAGGAAAAAGAAAAATAAAAAAACAAGGAATAGTAAATTTGGAGGGGCATTGTAGCATTCCTTTAAAATGGAGGAGAAAATAGAGGTGGGTTGGAGTCAAAATTTCCTCCAAAATGGTGTTTCTCCTCCATTTTGGAGGTGGGTTGGAGATGCCCTAAGAGATGGCTTTCTTCCCTTTGGACTTAGGTGTTTCGTTTGTTCTTAATGACTCATATACACCCATGAAGGGTATTAGAGTCAATGTTCTTGAAATAACTACCAAAGGAAACACCTAAGTCCACGAAACATTATAAAAAAATACATCTGTGTATGTTAACTTCTCTCTATGAAAATATACAGAAGGAGAGAAACGAAGAACTCCGCAGTAAATTGGAAACAAAAAAGTTTTTTAACTGGTGAAATCATAATAAGAATCCAAGTAGGTGATTCTTTGTTTTTGTATGCATATGTAAAGATCCTATTTTAGTTATCATGATCTATGTGATTATGTTCATGGTTATTTGTTTCATAATAATCTAACATTGGTAGTGAACTTGTTTTTTCCACAAGTTCACACAAGTCGGAAGAACATTGTGCAAAATTCTCCAAAGAAAATTTTTAATCTTTGGTGGAATCACCATCCTCCAGATTCCTTTCCAAACTACTTGTAAATTGGTAGCAACCACTGGCAAATTACTAGTAAGCAACCTATAGCCACTTTTAACAAAATAACATCTATTTTTTGTAAATTTCCACATCCAACATTCTTCACTATTAGATAAAGTAGCTATTTGTATTCGAAGAATTGCATCCTTATCTCTAGGTTGAAACATCTCAGAAATTAACTCCACATTCCATCCACCTAACGGAAGAAATAAGTCTGCCACCCTAATATCATCCATTCCAGTAATATTCATTGACTGAACATAAGGCAAATCATCTTCTATCAACCATAGATCCTTCCAAACATGTGTTTGTAATCCCAAATTTATCTTCCGTCGACATCCTCTCCTTAAAACCTCCATCGACTGAATAATACTGCTCCATAAATAACTTGGGTTTTCTCCTTTTGCCTCCTCCATTAATTGATAATGGGGAAAGTATTTGGCTTTTAAAAATTGCGAAACAAAAGATTGAGGAGATGAAAAATACGCCATCCTTGTTTAGCAACTAGAGCCATATTAAAATCTCTGAAACCTCTAAAATCCAACCCACCCACCATTCTCCTTCGATAGATATAATTTCTCCCACCGTATCCACCTTATACCATTTGACCCACTAGTCCACTAAAATTGATTCAACTTTGTTTCGATAGTTCTATAAATTCCAACCAATAATAAAAACACACTCATTATGTAAGTAGGAAGTGATTGAGCCACTGTTCGTATTAATTGCTCGTTTCCTGCTCTAGAAAGCAATTTGTTCTTCATTTAACTTTCTCCATACCTTTTCTACCACAAATTCAAATATTTCCGTCTTCTTCCTTCCAATAATTGACGGGAAGCCCAAATATTTTCTTTTCTCTTTCTGTTTAACACATGCATGACCTCATGTGTAATAATTACATTGTCACTAATTAAACGCCCTGGCACAAAAGAGCTTTGAGTTTCAGACACCACCTCACCCAAAATTAGCTTTAAACGGTTCACAATAACTTTACAACATACTTTATCTATTACATTACATAAGGATATGGATCTTAAATTTGTCACCCTTTCAGGAGAATTTTTCTTTGGTATCAAAACTATTAATGTTTCATAAAAACCAGGTAAATTCTCACCATTATTCAAACAAAATTGACAAGCAGACACTACTGAATCCCCCACAACATCCCAATAGGTGTTGATAAAATGCCAGATTAAGATCATCAGGCCCTAGTGATTTATTGAGGTGCATACTAAACACAACATCTTTAACATCATCACCCGTATACAACAACAACAACATATCATTATGTGCATCAGTTACCTTTCTATCGACACAAGAAAGAACAGCCACACTACTACTACCAATTATTGAAAATAACTATGTAAAATAATCAACAATAAGTGTGTCCAAACCTGAATTGCGATAGAGCCACTCCCCATTTGAATTCTTTAGACTAGTAAAAAAATTATTCTTCCATCTGCTAGAGGTTGCTGTATGAAAAAATTTTGTATTTAAGCCCCCTTCTGAGAGCCATATTTGCTTCGCACGTTGTCTCCAAAAATCCTCCTGCTATTTCAATAAATTGTTATAAGTTGATCGTGCTATTGTAAACAGATTACTTGAAAACTCATCCATAACCCCCTATTCTCCCTCATCTGTCGTTTAAATAAATTTAATTTTCTTCGATAAAATAACCTTTTCTCCTTGCTCCAATTTTGCAAATCATCACGAACCTTTTGCATTCGTTCAGCAATTGTAATCGTCTCACCTGACTACCAATTATCCATGATTACCTGATTGACATCATCCTCTTATGGCCATATATTTTCAAAATAAAAACGACAAGCTTTATAAACTGCCACCGAAACACCAAGTCTAAGCAACAATGGACTATGATCTGAATTTGCAGCCTCAAGTATAGTGACTTTCAAATTTTGAGAATTTTTTTCTAGTTTGTCAAGGCCAATGCTCTGTCCGGTCGTTCCCGAATTAAACTACCAGAGTCTCTTCCTTTCTCCCAAGTATAAAACTCACCATCATAAGGAACATCTGTTAAACCCACCACCCATACAGCCTCACGAAACCCTTCTATTAGCCATCTCGCCCTTGGAACTCCTCCCATCTTTTTGGCATTGGATAATCAATCATTAAAATCCTGTTGGTTCATGCCCTACAGCCAATCGCTTTGGTTTTAGTTTAGTGACAAATTATTTAAATGCATTCTTTATCTTGTACATATTTAGATGTATATGATAAAGTCCATGGAATAATTGTATATTGCAAATGAAAGTATAATGAGATTATAATTATGAGATTCATATTGCATTTATGTATTATTTCTAAATGTTCCTAGTCATTGTTCTATTA
>JAOTAY010021211.1:0-11084 GCA_025629805.1 Erythroxylum baracoense | reverse complement strand
TTGACTAACCCATAATGCACATTCACTAAAATGGATTCTAGAATACTTAACCCATATATTTCTTAAGCTCTTTGAACTAAAACCTTTCAAAACTCCAAGAGATAAAACTGACTTACCTTGAATCCTCACCGAATAATGAGATTCTTGACTCCAAAGAAGGCTATTTCCTTCCTCTTTCTTTTTCCCTTCTTGAGTAACCTCAGATTCTCTCTTTAAACCTTAGAAAAATTGTGACCTAGCTAAAAGCTCTATTCTTTTCACTCTTCTTCAAAACCTCTCTTTTTATTTTCTTTCTCTTCTTTTCTCTCCCTTTCTCGTTTTTCACTCTTCTAAGATAACAAGACAACAGTTCCTTTTCCCAATTTTACCCTTAATTAGTCCCAAAAGTCCACTTTACCCTTCCTTATAAACTTAGGCTTTTTTGATACTTAAGTTACATGCCAAAAATGCCCTCAATTCATCCTTATGCATTTATTTCACTAACTAGCGAAATAAAATTTTACTCACATTGTAATAAATAATTTCTCTCCAAAATTGATTCTATCATGATCCCAAAAATTATTCTAAGGCAAATATTCAAATCTCATGCTTATTCCATAAACTATTATGCTTAATTTAATGAGAAATTTTCGGGGGCTAACAGAGAAAGCAATTAGAGAATTGCATGGGGAAGGCTACCTTGGTAGAGAAAAGACTCTTGAAGAGGTGAGAAATAGATACTATTGGTTGAAGATGAGGAGAGACATTATTACTATTATGGAGAGGTGCCAAGTTTGTCAGGCTTATAAAGGGCCACCTTTAAATGCTAGTTTATACATATTATTGTTAATTCCAAATGTTATTTAAGATGATTTGTTTATGGATTTCATATTAGGGCTTCTAATAATATAAAGAGGTATAGATTCTATTGTTGTCGTTGTAGATAAGTTTTCTAAAATGACACAATTTATCCCTTGTAAGATGATGGCAGATGCTATAGTAGTTGCCAAGCTATTTTTTTAGAGAAGTGGTACAACTCTATAGTATTCCTAAATCCATTATTTATGATCATGATACCAAGTTGTTTAGTCACTTTTAGAGGGCTTTATAGGGATTATTTGATTCTTCTCTTAAGTATAGTAGCACTGCAGACCTACAAAACAATGGCCAAACAGAGGTAGTGAATGGGACTTTGAGTAATTTGATAAGATGCATATACAATGAGAAACTAAAAAGTTGGAATGTCTTAATTGCATGAGACGAATCTTCGTACAACAATGTATCCCATAGTGCCATTGGTCGATTGCTATTTTTTGTAGTTTACCCCAAAGTATCTAATATGCTCTTGATTTTGTTAAATATACTAAATCTTCTAACATTTCTCTTAGAGTTGCAAAGTTAGATAAAAAAGCACAAAAGATTTAAGTAGAGGTAAAACAAAAAAAATGAAAGAGCTAATGAGAAGGTTGATCCATATATGAGAGCTTAAGTGTTTGATGTTGGAGATAAAACTTTGGTTTTCTTAAGCAAGAGTCAAACCGTTAGAGGTCATCATAAACTAGAACAATAGAAGTATGGTTTGTTCATAACTAAAAGAAAAATCACTGACAATGCCTATGTTATTGAACTACATTTACGGGTGGGTAATATAATGTTGTTGATCTTTTATGTTACTTTCATGATATAGAACTTGAATATGTTATGGTTGAGTTCTTTGATAAGTGGCGATGAATGATAAGACATTTGAATTATTTGACAGGATAAGATATTCACCAGCAAGCAATTTTGCCTTATCCAACATTCATCTCCACATTCCTTTCTTTTTAGGCAGGAAGGTATATTGACCAACACATGATTATGCCTTATCTAAATTTCTTTTAGATTGGACAAAATAGAATATTGACTAGTACCTGATTACGCCTTATCTACTTTATGAGAGTTTTGAATAATTTCCTACTTTATTTTATTTGTTTCTTATTTCAAACTGTACCCAATCTCTTTGGTTTCTTTCCTATTTTTCCTAGAAATGTTTTCTAAAATAAATTAAAATTTCCTATTTATTTTGGAAGTTTTCTTAAGATAAATTAAAGTTTCCTATTTCTATTAGAAGACTTCTTAAGCTGAATTAGAGCTTTCTATTTTTTTTAAATTCTTCATAAGATGAATTAGAGTTTAAGTATACCTATTTAAACAACTTTCAAAGAGATTAACATAACTTTCTATCAATAAATTGTATTTTCTCTTTGAGAATTTTTATTCACAATGTTAGGATTCAAATTTTATTTGCTTTCACCTTGTCAAGTCACGTCCTAAAATTGGTTTGAGATTACCATATTTTATGTCATTATAATATACTCACCTTTTAATAGAGTATTTTTATCATTTTTAAATTAATTTTGTTATTAATTTTTACAATTAAATTCATTTTGTTAACCTTATTAGTAAAAACATAAATCTGATATTTCACATCAATATGATAAGAACGTGACATAAATATATTAAATATTAGTATAAGTCCTACAAATATTATATATGTGTGGCAAGTCATTATAATGTTAACATAATATTAGACGTCATGTTAATATTTTTAATCAATTTATTTACACTGTTATATATATATATATATACATATATATATATATAGCTGTTACAAATGATGTTCATTGATTATTTTATGTATATATGGTAAAAATAGCAACTCATTCATTCATAAAATAATCAATGAATATCATTTGTAACAGCTTGTGCAAAACGCACAGAGAAAGAGTCAAAACGTAAACGAGAAAGAAGGCCAGTAGGAGGCCCATGATAAAAACAGAGGCCAGGACCGTGATGGACACTCATCCGAGCTAGTGAGCCCGGCACAGCATTCACCTCCCAAAAAAGATGATCAATCCAGAACCCAGCCAAGGAACTAGTAAGCGACAAATAATCCTGAAGTATAGGCCATGTTGATCGAGACCGCACCCCATTAGAAAGTAGATTCCATACCCCCCACGAATCGGTCTCCATATGTAAAAAACGGACACCTTATTGCACAGCACAACAAAGTCCCTGCCAAACACCACTTAACTCCTCTTCCAGACAAAAAGCCCGACCAATATTATATGAGAAACCCCATTGCCAAGCACCATCAGAGTCCCACAATAGACCACCTGCCCTTGCTAATCCAGTAGCTGCATTCCAAGAACCATCACAATTCAACTTTACCCACCCAGCAATAGGAGGGATCCAGCGAACCCACCTATGTTCCTGTCGACCAACAATAGGACTAACAGCCTTAGTAACCTGATTTGCATGCCATAATTGACGAACATAATAAAAAACCACTACAACTGGATCCACAAGAATATCGACATCCCCTTGAGAAATAGTTGTATTACCCCATCTCCATAATAACCAAACAATAATACCAAACAACATAGACCACCAAAACCCAGATATAGACCACTTAACACTACGTTGGAGGTTAGAGATGAGCCAATCATCAAGCGATAAGTGGAAGAAACCCATTTGCTCGCTAGCAGGAACAAAACGATCCCAAACCCGAATAATAAAGAGACCATCCTGTAGAACATGTAAGGTAGTCTCCTCCATAATCAAGCATGTAGGACACCAGGCATCAGGAATAATATTTCGACAACAACAAAACACTCTCGTAGCTAACTGATCATATCCAGCAATCAATAAAAAAGATCGAATACATTCAGGCCCTGTCCACTTCCAAATCAACTGCCAGAACCGACTATGGTCAGCCTCCGTTCTATCATCTAACAACTCATACGCTATAGCCATAGAAAAGGTACCATTAGGTGATAATGCCCATGCAACAGTATCTTCCCCATTCTCAGGGCGAGGAGTATGCATCGCTTCGATTACGACAATAATAGATGATGACAATAAACTAGCTATCTCCAAAAAACGCCAAGCCCTATTCTCATCCACATACTCAAAGAAAATAAGAAGTGATAGCATCTGGTATCTCAACTAACGCATGTACTCGCAGGGCCCCCAGTTCATCAATCTAAGGATCATCCCAAAACATTATTCAAGAACTATCACCAACTATCCACCTACAACCCTTAATCAGCGTCGACCATACTTTACACAAAACTCACTAAGCAGGAGAGCAATTCTGAGGCAGAGATGGGACCTGGAACCAGGAACCCTTCCATCCATATTTAGCTGGCAAGACGCGAGACCATAGTTTATTATTTTCTGTTAAGAAATGCCACCCAAGCTTAAGCAGTAAAGCTTTATTCTTAACAGCCACCAGGTGTAAACCCAAGCCACCATCAGCTTTCAAACGGCATACGGTTTGCCAGCCCACAGCATGGGTACGTCATTTATCATTAGTAGAACCCCAAAGGAAATTTCTAATCACTCGATCAATGTCTTGAGTAATACTGCATGGCAACTCACATGTTTGCATATAATAAATCGAAATAGCCGACAACACAGATTTAGCAAGGGTAGTGCATCCTACAAAGGAGAGCAATCTGGCCTTCCATACTTATAGTTTACGTCGAATCTTTTCAAGAATACCCATGTAATAATGTCTCCCTGAATAATTAGTGCCCCAAAATACTTACCCACCAAGGTGGTTTTGTTAAAACCCAAACAAACACTAATACTATCTTGTAAGGATAGTGAAACATTAGCAAAAAAAAGAGAGTAGATTTGTGGTCACTCACCCACTGTCTAGAGCTAGCACAAAATCAATCCAAGCACCCTCGAACAACTGAAGCCTGTTGAACTAAGGCCTCAACAAATAATAGTAGATCATCTGCAAAAACATGTGGGATAACAGCGGCCTTTGTCTACCAAGACAAACCAACCTCCACTCCCAACAATTAACAACATCAGAGATAATATGAGTGAGTCGCTCCATACATAACACAGACAGATAGGGGGACAGTGAATCTCCTTGTCACACTTCATGAGAAGGAGCAAAGCAATTAGTGGGCACACCATTTACTAAGACACTCATGGTTGCAGTCCTCGTACACTGGCTCAATCGAGAAAAAAAACTCATAATCAAATCCAGCAGACACAAAGTATCTTCAATAAAATCCCAATCAAGTCAGTCATAGGCCTTTTCCAAGTCAAGACACAAAGTATCTTCAATAAAATCCCAATCAAGTCAGTCATAGGCCTTTTCCAAGTTAAGCTTAACAAGCATCCATCCTGACTTTCTGTTTTGTCTACGCATAGCATGAACCACTTCTTGAACAATAATGATGTTATTTACGATCTGTTGCCCAGACATAAAACTAGTTTGAGATTTCGAGACAATCTGCTTCATAATAGGCTTTATAAAATTGGCCAATAGTTTAGTAATGACTTTATAAAGGACATTACATAAGCTAATTGGCCTAAATTGGGCAAACCCCACTGGACTGCTAACCTTTAGGCTTAAAACAATAAGAGTCTCATTTAACCCAAGATCTAATTGGCCATTTATCAAAAAGTCATGGATTAATCGAAATACAAAGAGTCTAATGATTGGCCACAGACTTTGAAAAACATAGGTTGTAATCCATCTGACCCAGGAGCTTTAAACCGCCCTATACTTTTGATCACAGCAAAAATATCCACCATAGTGATAAAGCAGCTAGTTGTTGCATAGTAAGTGGTGTCACTTGTGGAAAGGAGGAAACAGTAGACAACGGGAGGACCTCCCCCTGATCTGCTGAGTATAGAGAACCACAAAATTCCACAGCCATATCCGGCAGCTTTCCCTTATCATACTGCCACTGACCACAAGAATCTTTGAGAGATATAATACGATTAGCACGTCTTCGAGCAAGTGTCGACATATGAAAAAAATGTGTATTCCTATCTGCCAAAATAACCCAATTAATTCGAGATTTCTAGATCCACATTAATTCTTACTGGGCCAATACCATTTCCAAATCTTTCTGCATCGTCTTATGTAGAACATCAATATGTCGAGACTAGTGGGTATCCAAAGTCCGCTCTAACCCTTGTAACTTGGCATCAGATGTTGCTTGCGGTGCAAGTTATTCCCAAAAACATTTTTATTCTACTCACCAATATCATAGCGAAACTGGGTATACGAGCTACTCCAACTCCTTCCATCTATCCACTTGTCTTGAACAAAAGCAGGGAAACTGGGATGAGTAAGCCAAGCTGCTTGAAAACGGAAAGGACAAGCACCAATATGTACTCGGCCAGCAGCACTCCATTTTAGCAAAATCGGTCTATGATCCGATTTAAGTCACGACATATGGTTAACTACAGCATTTGGGAAATACTGCAGCCAAGACAAATTACACAAAGCGCGATCCAAACGTTCTCTCAATAAACCCCTAAACCAAGTAAACCGATAGCCCACAAAACCAAGATCAAAAAGTCCACACTCATCCAAGACTTGTCTCAGTTCCAGTAGCTGAACGTAACGGGTAAAGCTCCACCCTGTCGATCCTCGCGAGACAATAAACAATTAAAATCACCAATCACAACCCAAACGTCCAGAGAAGAATGTAAGAGGTTAACAAGATCCCTTTACAGAGAAGCACATGTAACAGACAAAGGACAAGCGTAAACAACAGTACACTCACCCGATACTCCATCCTTCTCGCATCGAAAATGGACATGCTGACGAGATGAAGTCACCACTTGCACCGAGATTGTCGTTGCCTGCCACAATAACCATATGCCACCTACAAAAACCCTAAGCATCTTCACAAAACAAATCAGACCATCCCAAAGAACAAATCACCCGTTGAGCACGTCTACCACTAATACGCGACTCAATAATCACAAAGATGTCAGGTCAATGTACCCAAACCAGCTCTTTAAAAGCCACACAAAATTGAGAGCTAGCGGCTTTTTGACAGTTCTATGAAATAATCGTCATCAGAAAAAGGTGATAAAGAAAACAAAGAACAACCTTACGAGGAAGGTTCATTACCCATAATAGTGTCCTATATCGGGTCCATCTGAGGTTCACTCGTCATCATCCCCTCACACTCAACCACGTCCCGAGAAGTATCCAAGTGCAAAGCATCAACTATATGAGCCACATCCGTATCCGGCCGCGATCGTTTAATCGAGGACCAACGTTCCATAGCATGAGCAACCTGGGAGGCCAATGTCGCAAGATCAGTAAAGGCCGAGGAGGGGTGTTTAGACCGTAGACATCGCCGACCTGATCGAGTTAACATCCCTTTCATCTCCAGAGCTGGTTGCGAATCTGATAAACTTTGTTAGCCAAAATTAAACATCGACGGAGAAGCCTGTTTTACCACTGTAGCTGGAACTAGCCTCTCGACAGTTGCATCCACAGAAACCTCAGCAAGTTGTCTACCTTTATTTTTTACAACCCCCAATTTGACCTTCTACACCACTTTGGGCGTC
Organism: Erythroxylum baracoense; assembly: GCA_025629805.1. Classification (NCBI taxonomy): domain Eukaryota; kingdom Viridiplantae; phylum Streptophyta; class Magnoliopsida; order Malpighiales; family Erythroxylaceae; genus Erythroxylum; species Erythroxylum baracoense. The sequence goes on along the minus strand of JAOTAY010021211.1, from coordinate 3,722 downwards.
AATACCTTACTCGGAGCAATTTCCTTACCATGCACATAAATCAGAGTTCTTCAGTTTTACAGGTACCTTAACAGGCACGACACTTTTATTTTTCGAAGCCCTAGACGAAACAACCTCCGTACCAATAGCAATCGCCGCCGCCACTTGATCTCCACTCCTCACGACCTACATCACAGCTTGATCATCACCAATATCTGAGTTTAAAACATCAAAATACGAGCTAAAGGACCCAACAACCTGTTTGTTGCTAGCACCTGCCCTCCTACCAAACTTGCCTTGCTCATCACGTGAGTTATTATTAAGATCAACAGCCTTGTGCGGAGCCATCCATTCACGACGTGAGGCATGCATCCATAAGCCATAAACATTCCCTTGTTATATCGAAGTACTATTTCTGTGATTGGTATCTGGAGCAGTCACAATTGTAGGTGTCTTGCCCGTTTCCTATGGCGGCAGTTAATAAGGACACGCCATGTTGTTGTGCCCGGTTTGACCACATGCAAAGCAGATTTGAGGGATTTTTTCATATACTATACGCTGCCATGTACCCTTCAAGTTGAAGTGCGGCTTTAAGAGACGGAAAAGATCCAATTCCAACGCAACACGAGCATAGTGTCCCCTATATGATTCAATAGTATTAATGTCCACCTTCAAAACACGACCAATCATATTGCCAAGTTTCATAAGGAAAGCTTCACTATAGTAGTGCACAGGTAAATCCGGAAACCTAATCCACACCATGACCTGTGAAGTCTTAGCCGTTGACGCACGAAATTCAGGAGACCACGGCTGTACCACCAAATAATGACCTAGTATAATCCACGATCCATCAAAGAGAATATGATTAACATCATCTTCATTATTCAGACGAAGCACGTAGAAATCGTTATCTAAATCCATAATCTTTGGCTCAGCCAACAGGCGCCAAGTTTTACCGAGAGTAGAACACATCAACGAATAAGAGACTTTTCGCCCTAAAAGCTTAACCACCAATGTATGTTGCCAAGCCTGCTGAAGCCTCCCTTCCAGCTCATCCAAAACCTCAACAAATAAACTTTGTTCCTTCCGTGTTATGATAACATCCTCGTCACCTAGGGGAATTGCCGCCGTGCATGAGTTGCTTATACCAAGACTATCCTTGTACGAGATAGGCTTGCAATCATAACCGTATCAGTCTCTCCATCTTGAATCACATGATCACTGTCCGCCCCATGACTGCTCTCCTTCCCACTGCGAAACTTCACTTTCCCTGAGGTAGCCATCTCGGCTTCAGAGGAAATTAGGGTTTCGGAGTGCGTCATCCTATTAATCTTTTTGTTATATATATTATTAATAATTCTTCTAATTTTAATTTGAAATATTTGAATAAAACTATTAACAATAGGAAGAATTCATAAATAAAGAGTTGTTAAAATTAATCTAGTTATCTATCTTTATTATTTTTGATGGTTTAGGATATCATAAGTATGCTGAAAGTAATAATAAGGATTAATTAATCATATGATAATAAGTATTGCTATAACAATGAGTGTAAATTATAGGTTAACTTATCTCAATTTTATCACTAATCTTTAATCACATGATATCATAAGTATGCTGAAAGTAACAATAAGGATTAATCAATCATATGATAATAAGTATTGCTATAATAGTGAGTGTAAATTATAAGTTAACTTATCTCAATTTTATTACTCATCTTTAATCACTTCATTTCACTTTCACTGCAAATGTTATCAATTTATAATGATTTAAATATTAATAGATTAAATGTGATAGAAATACATTTTTTAAAGAATAATATTGGATTATAAATACCCTACTAATAAACTTAATTATTTGAATATAATATTTGAAAGTGATTATATTCCCTTAAGAGTGATTTTTATGAAAAGGGCAAGCCTTACTCCTTTCTGACCAAAAGATCACAGATTCGAGTAACGAAAATAAACTCTTTGTAAAATATAAAGGAAAGGCTACGTACAATTGATGTCTCTCTCCTAACCCTTGCAAAGTGGGGAGCCTCATGTACTGAGATTGTTGTTGTTGTAGTAGTGATTTTTAAGAAGGTAGATGTAATGTTAAAAAGTAAAAGATGTTAATTTCATATTCATAACCTCATATTTCCTAGTAACAATTTATGATTATATGTATTTAATAACATCTATAAGTTTATGATCATTTTATTTGTATAATTTACATCCACTAATATAATGTTATTTTTTTGTTATATGATTTATTGATATTTATTATTATTTTAAGTATACCTCTGATATTTGAAATCATACAAAATGATAAAAATAAGGAATTGGATTGATTTGATAATTTATCATTTAACTCTTTCTATCAATAATAATTTTCTAATCAAATAAGATGACTTGTTAATGATACACGTATGTCATTTTTGTAGGACCTAAATTATTATGTGTCACTATATGTTAATGTATCTCATATGTGCATGTTATATCATCATTTCCTTAATGTAACACGTACCATTTGTGTTTCCATTAGCAAAAAGGAATTAATTAAAAATTATTAATTTTCAAGAACATAATTAAAAAATAGTAAAAATACTCTATCAAGAGGGTATTTGGTTCACCTTATGGAATAAATAAGGAATAGAATAGTGATTCTTTAGTAATAGAATAGACGGTGAATGAAATGAAATAAGTATTATTTATTTTGGTTGTTTAAAATAATAATAATAATAATAATAATAATAATAATAATAATAGTAATAATTATTATTATTATAATTATTATTATTTATTTTCTTCTTCTTATTATTATTAATAATTTTTATTTTTATTTTTATTATTGTTATTCTTGTTGTTGCTGTTGTTGTTGTTGTTGTTGTTATTATTATTATTATTATTATTATTATAGCTATGTAATTATGTGGATTCTTTAAGGATATTTTTGTCCTAACATGTCTTCAATTTTATTCCTAACCACTTGGAATAAACTTAGAATAGATAAAGATAGGGGAGTGTTGGGTTTACTTGTTACCCAAACTCAAAGAATAAGTAAACCCTTGGAATATATATCATGTATATTTTCTTTAACCAAACAAAGAAATAACCTATTACCAAGAATAGATCAAGAATGAAATGGTTATTTTAGTCAATCAAAGTCCTTGTAAGAAATTGAGTATAGTAAATTGTATCATACTCTCAATTAGATTTTTTAATGCTTTAGAACATCTATTATTTTGATTTTTTAGAAAATCATTAATAACATTTTTTCTATTTCATTGAGGATAGTTGTCAATTTTATTGTAAAATTATCCTGAATATTTTCATAATATGAATACCTATAAGTTGTTGTTTAACGAATAGAATTATTTTATAAACTTTTAACTAATAATTAAATAAAAATTTAAAAACTATTTTAATTTTCAAGTGAATTTTAAGTTTCATTTAAGATTTTTTAAAAATAATTGTGGACAATTAATAGTATAAATTTTACTTTAAATTAATTAACTTTAAAATTAAAGAATCTAACTCAATGTATTAAAATTAAGAACTGATAATAATTTTATTTAAATAATTATATGTCATGCATAATTCACATAAATATTAGCCAAATATTTTAAGCCAATCCTTCTTAATGAGTATTCTTTAGCTTATACATCAACTGGTGTAATAAATTGTATATATATAATAGGAAAAAAAGAGCTTAAATTGGTCCCTCAAAGTTATAGTTTGGTGTACATTAGTCTTTAA
>JAOTAY010021210.1:0-11085 GCA_025629805.1 Erythroxylum baracoense | reverse complement strand
CATGAGGTGTGGTAATTTACCACACCTGGACCCGTTTCTCTGGTCCGACCCGTTCTCTGGAAACGGGATGTTACATTAGGGACAATTGATTATACCATGAGAGAGGGTAATTAATACAGTCGGAAAAGGTGAGACACAATTCGATTAAAAAAATAGGAGGGAGAAAAAATAAAGAAAAAGTAATCTCTAGTCTTTAGATTCTTGAATGCCGATTTTTCTACATTTGGGTATTGTTCAGTGTTCATTATTAGTATTTTAATTTTAATTTAATTTTCCAGATTAATTGCATTAAACAATTTCATTTCTTAAACAAAGTTTTGTCTAAATTAAGTGGTATCTGGGCATCATTCCTTGTGGGATTGATATTTGCTTTTTAACTACAAGTCATGACTCGTACACTTGCAATTTTGAGCGTAAAATGAGTAGTTTGTGTTCCATAATTACACTCAACAGGTATCTTGCTCATATCAAGTTTTTAGTACTATTATCGAGGACGATACTATTAGTAATGACCAATTTTTGTTGATATAATCATTATTTACTTTATTACATTATATTTATTATTTTTAATTTATTAAATTATTTTGTTGACTCTTATATCTTTCACTTTTTTAGGTTTTGGGGTTAGTTTATAACATGAGGAAATCCATCTTACTTTGTTAAAGAAGATATTCAAATTGAGATGAAGCTTATAGAAATCTTCAAAGAACCTTATTTAGAAAGGTATATTTAGATTGAAAGACAGGACCTAGAGCATTAGACTGGGAACGAAGGATCAAAAATCATTGCAAACCATTTAAGGACAATATTTGATTATGTTATATCAGACTTGACTAGGGAAGAGTCCATCATTTTAAGATTAATAATATGATAAGATTGAGATTATTTCCATTCTTCTTGAGGAACCAGGCAAAGTAATGGTTGAATTCTCTACCTAGGGGATTCATCACCATATCGAACTAGATGATAGAGAATTTTTTTTGAAGTAGTTCCCACTAGCCAAGACTACTAAATTAAGGAACAACATCTCTTTTTATGCTCAAATCTATTCAAAGACTTTATATGATACATGAAAGAGATTTAAGCAGATTCTAAGGAAGTGCCCACATCATAGATTACCATTATGGACGCAAATCTAGATTTTCTATGTAGAACTCATTAAAACAACGAGGTAGATTATAGATGCAGTAGTTAAGGGTACCTTGAATAGTGCTCTTCTCGAGAAAAATCTAGCAAGCTAGTATAAGTCTATAATGTAGATGAAGTTATTGTGTTGGCAAGCCATATTGAAGCTTTGAGCAAAAAGATATATGGATTCATGATGAACCCTCAATTTTTCTAAGTAATGTAGTGTAAGGTGTACGGACAAAGTTACACAGGCCAAAACTGTCAGGCAATAAAAACTACTACAAGGCTTAAGTATATGAATTATATGGGTATGCTATTAGACCTTAAAATAATCTATACAATAATATATAAAATCTATGATGGAGGAATCACTTGGATGTCTCTTGGGGGAATTAATGTTAGAAAAGGAATAACCTTCCACCAAAATTTTAGCAACACCTACCATAAGAAAAGAAGCCAAACTTGAAAGACCCTATGAATAAATTTTTCTAGACTTTAGACGCAAGATTTTAAGATATTGAAACCTCTCTAAGAAATTAAGAAGTTTATATCCATAACTTGGAAATCATATTGGTTTATTTGCGAAGCTAGTTTTTGAAAGACAACAAGGGAGTTTGCCTAGTCACTTTGAGACTAATCTTAAAGGACATATAAAGGCAATAACCTTTAGGAGCAGAAAAGATTTGCAAGTTAAAAACAAGACCTAACTTAAGGAGGAGAATGATAAGAAGAGAGAAGAGAAAGCTAAAGACATAGATCATCCTTTAAAAGTCAAGGAATTCTAGCCTACCATGCCATATCCTACTAAGTTGAAGAAATATAACATGGATGAGTAGTTTGTAAATTTCTTGAGCTTTTTAAACTATTCCATATTAACTTAACTTTTGTTAAGGTTCTTTTACAAATGTTAAAGTATGCAAAGTTCCTGAAGGAGTTACTATCTAACAAGAGAAAGTTGGAGGATATTAAGTGATGAGTGCTTAGTGATTCTACAAAACAAGCTACTCAAGTAGCTTAAGGATCTAAGGAGGTTTACTATCTTTTGTTTAACTAGTGGTTTGTTAGTAAAAAATGATTTAGCTAATTTAAGGGATATTATAGTTTAATTCCCTATAAATTATTCATAAATGTAAGATTACGATAACTAAAACCCACTAAGATAAGCAAGTAGTTAACAAATACATCAATTAAATGTTCTAAGGGTATTATTAAGGGCATTTTTGTTAAAGTTGATAAGTTCATCTTCCTAGTAGATTTTGTAATCCTAGATATGGATGAGGATATAAAAGATCCCTTGATTCTAGGTTGACCCTTCCTAATTACTACTAGAGCCATTATTGATTTTAGTGACGGCAAGATAGTTCTTAGGGTAGGAGAAAAACATGTTATCTTTAAGATATCTAATTCCATAAGACACTCACTTGAACACGATGATGCTTATTATTTTATTAATACAACTAATTTTGTAGTTCCAAACTTTGCATAGGATTTTATTTCTATAGACTCACTACGGTTGTTTCTTGTTCAGTAAGAGGAGGAAGATAGGGACAGAGCCATAAAGAAAGAACATATAGCCTACTTAGAGATAACGAACCTATGTCAAAGAAGAGAGGGTTTGGAGAGATTGACATAATAAAGGAGAAGAGGTTGAAACCCTGGATTGAAGAACTACCAAAGTTAGAGTTAAAGAAGCTGCTTGATCATTTGGAATACATAATCTTAGAGAAAAAATCAAAGCTTCTAGTGGTTATTGCTTCAAGTTTAAATGTGAAACAAAAAGAAAAGTTGTTAAATGTATTTAACGAGGATAAAGGGGTCATTATTTGTAAGATTTATGATATTGGAGGAATTAGTTCCTCCTTTGACACTCACAAAATTCTTATGGAGGATGATTTCAAGGTACTTATGTAGCCCTAAAGGAGGGTGAATCCCAATATGATAGAAGTGGTAAAGGTAGAGGCAATTAAACTATTAGTTGTTAGTATGATTTACCAAATTTCTGACAAATTTTGGGCGAGTCTTATGCAAGTTGTACCAAAAAATAGAGGATGATGGTAGTACCCAAAAAGAAGAGTGGAATGATTCCCGTGAGAACTGTCATTGGATGAAGATTATACATTTATCATAGGAAACTAAATGATGATGCTTGGAAACACCATTTTCTTATGCCTTTTATGGATCAAATGTTGGAATGGCTAGTTAGACATATATACTATTATTTCTCGGATGGACTTTCCAACTACTTCTAGATTCCTATTACCCATAAAGATTAAGAGAAAATAATGTTCTCATATCCTTATGGTATGTTAACTTATAGGAGACTGCGTTTTGAGCTGTGAATATGCCTGCTACTTTTAACAGTGAAATTATCGCTATATTTGATGATCTAGTTGAGTATATAATGGATGTATTTATGGTTATTTTAATTATTCTTTTGATTTAGACCTCCATAATTTAGAAATAGTGTTGGAGAGATATAAGGAAACTAATATAGTGTTGAATTAGTGAAAATGCCATTTTGTGGTATAAGAGGGCATAGTTCTAGGTTATAAAATTTATTACATGGATATTAAGGTAGATAAAGCCAAAATTGAAATTATAAACTACCAACCCCTACTTTAGTTAAGGCTGTTAAAAGTTTTTTAGAGCATTCGTGCTTTTATAGAAAAACTATTAAGAAATTACATAAAATTGCTAGGCTTTTAACTAAGTTGTTGGAAAAAGATGTGCCTTTTAACTTTACTTAAAAGTATTTAGATGCCTTTAACATTCTTAAGGAAAAGTTAACTAATGCCCTGATTATGGTTACACCATATTGGAATTTACGTTTTGAGCTAATATATGATGTAAGTGACTTTGTAATAGATGTAGTAAAAAGATGTGCCTTTTAACGTTACTTAAAAGTATTTAGATGCCTATAGCATTCTTAAGGAAATGTTAACTAATGCCCCGATTATGGTTACACCATATTGGAATTTACCTTTTGAGCTAATATATGATGTAGATGACTTTGTAATAGATTTAGTACTTAGACAAAGAAAGGACAAGAATTTTTACCAAATTTACTATGTTATCAAGGCTTTGAAGATGCCTTGGAGAATTATGCTACGATAAAGAAACAATTACTAGTAGTAGTTTTTGCATTTAATAAATTTAAATCTTATATAATATTATCTAAAGTTGTTGTTTATATTGACCACTTTACGTTAAGATACTTGCAAAATAAACTAGATGCTAAACCTAGATTAATTATATGAATTTTGTTATTGCAGGAACTTGATTTAAAGATTAAGGACAAGAAAGAAGTTGAAAACCTAACAGTAGAACATCAATCTCAGTTGAAAAAACCAAATTTAAAGGAGCTGAACAAAGAAGAAATTAATGATTCATTCCTAGAAGAGAACCTCTACAATTTTAAGGAGGTAAGTGATGACGAAATCCTTCGTTTTGCAAATATTTCAAATTATTTAGTGGCTAAGATTTTACTAAAGGGTTTTTCTGATCACCAATATAAGTAATTATTTCTTGATTTGAAGGTATATTTTTATAAGATAAGTCAATATATATTGAGAATAATTATCAACAAAGATAACAAAGTATCAAGAATCATCCTGGTACTATTAGGAGCAAAACCCTAAATATCATAATGAATAAGATCAAATGGTGCAGAAGAAATATAGTCACTAATATTAAATGGAAAAGCATGATGTTTTCAAAGCTGACATAAATACAATCAAATTGATCATGTTTAACATATGCTAGACATTTGCTGGAAATTAAAGGTCCTAATTTATAATACAAAATATGATCAAGATATAAGTGTCAAATATTGGAAGAAGTGATAGTAACAACAACTCTAGATAGTAACTAGAGAGAAACAAGTTCAAGCAAACAACCAACCTTACATTGTGTCTTAAGAACTTTACCCCTCTATGAATCTTTCATATTACAACCATAATTTGAAAAGGTTACATTAGCACCAAGTTCATATAATTGACTAATAAAAATAAGATAGTTTGGGCATACGGAAGGCATTATATAAGGATAAGTAAGATTTAAAATTACTACTTACATATTGGATAGGAAAAATAGAATTATCGGCCATATGAAAAATTAGTATATGAGAGAGAGTGCAAACATAACTAAATAACTTAGACTTAAAGGTCACATGATTGCAACAGACATAATCAAGTAACTAAAAAGTATATTTACCTAAAGTGACATACAATATATGTGAAGTAGTATCATAATTAGGTTGTATATATTAAAGAATAACCTAAATTTCTTTCAAGAAAAAAATAGGAGAAGTATTCTTGGAAGTAGAACCCTCAATGGCAGTGTTAGAAATAAAAGTACTTAAGGATTGATACTTATTATAAGTTTTGGTTAGAATAGCTTGCTCATAATTCCTTAGAAGAAGTAGAGATGGTTAAACTAACAGAAGGATCAATAAGAACCACATTTGTAGAAAGGAGAGATTTATCAACACGGAAAGTATTAAGTCAAGTTTCCTGAAATTTATCAACACGGAAAGTATTAAGTTAAGTTTGCAAAAAGAGTACCACTTAAATAGTTGTGACAATTTTAGGTAGTAGAGGACAGTAAAAAGAGCATGTTGATGTATTATGCATTAGTGATCATGAAGAGCAATATAAATTTCTATGGAGACTATATTAGTTAAAACTAAACCACAAGTTGACAATTGACTCCATAATGTTTGTAACTCCAAAATATAACTGTGAATGATATGATCTAGTGGTTGATGCATATGATAAAGGTAAAAAAAATGAAGTTAAAATCGATGAATATCATTTCACATAACGTGTCTATAAGAAATCTCAAACATCTTTAAGATACTTAAAACAAAGGAATTCTAAATTAATACTAGGTTGACAAGTATTATGAAATCAAGTTAAAATATGATGATTTTTTTATCCTATTAATCGAGCCTATAACCTTACTAATAACAATTCACTAAAGTAGTCTTTCTTTAAAAAACTATACATCTATTGATCCTATAAATCATAGTCTAAACCACCAAAAACCATAACAATAAGATGAGTAACAGAGTAAAAACTAATAAAAGTAACTATGCAAACTAAAAAATGTAGTATGAAGAATAAGGTACCCAATCCTGAAATTGAGAGATGGAGGTAAAATTTAAAAATTTGGGAATAGGTATAGGTTGCAAGAAACTTACAAAAAAGGAACTGTATTGGTTAGTCAAATCTATCTAGACTGGTTTAGTTTAATTGGAACAATTAGTAGAGGAATGGCCAACATGATGCTCTATGATCTAACGCGGTAAAGGCAGAGGGTTTCAGCACATGTGGCACATGGGTGAGTGAACTAGAAGGTAAAAACTTTAGACAGTGTGTGGGAATATGTAGAGGCTCCAATGAAGGCCTAGTCATAGACGTTTGGGTAATCTTGTTAAGAGGAATCTTTTGGTATGCTCAAAAAGGAATTGAGAAATGGATCTTATACATGATGAAGATTAGTATTCTCCAATGAAAAAGGATTAGCTAGAATAAAATCAACTGAAAAAAGATGTAAAAACCATCATAGAATGATCAAAAAACATTGCCTAAAATTCTAAAGTAACTCATAAAAGGTTGACTCTAATACCAAATTACAACTAATAAAAAATGAATTGTTTCAATATATATATTATGTATTACAATAAAAGAAGTGCACCTATTTATATATAAGACTATTAAATTAATTAGAAAGAAATTTAGATTATTAAATTAATTAAAAATAAATTAATTTAAATAAAAATTTAATTATTGTTTAAATATATTTACATATTTAAATAAAGAAGAACCTAGTGGTCTATCAAAATTTAAGAAGAACCTAGTGGTCTATCATAATTTAAGTTTAAAATTATAATGCTTACAAAATTCTAATACCAATATTTGGTTGTCCTTCTTAGTTATTGTCTGGTGGGAATGAATGGCACTTGGTGGAGCTATCTTCTATACCCCAAATTAAATCCTAAATTCCTATAATAAAATAGATATAGTATAGAAAAGTAGGAGTCAATCTCACGAAATTCTAGTTCGTCAATTGTGAAGAAAGAGATACTAAAGAAATGGGGGTTATAATGACACGAAATTATGTTTTAAAGAAAATAAATTAAATTCTGTGAAAAATAAAAAGAGAATCATCAATAAGACAAACCTCAATTTACAGTCACTTCTACAATTGGAAATATGATCGATAATCAATAAAAAATTATTTTGTCAATCATAGATACGATCTAAAATTAAATTAAAAAATCATTTTAAGAAAAGAAAGACAACTGAAGGAAGATAACATAATATCTGTGGTTGCATTCAATCTAGTTGACCATTTTTCTCAAAAGTTAATAATTTCTGATTTAGCAAATTACAACTTCAAGTTTCTATAGAGATTAAAAGAATTGAACTTTTATATATTCAATAATTAATCTAACAACATCAATCATATTTCTATTAATTAATGGAAGAACATTATAGAAATGTTGAATAAGGAGTTGGTCACTAATTTAGTGGTGTAGATAGCTTGCATACAGAATCTTAAAGCACTCTTAATACTCAAACAAAGTTTCCTACTATGTTGTCTAATCATATAAATCTCCTTTTTAATGCTAGCTACCCTTAAAGTTGAAAAGAATATTTTTAAGAATAGTCTTTTCATCTCAATCTCTGTGGTGACAATTCCTGCAATTAAATAATAAATCCAATCATGTGCGTCATCCTTTAAATAAAACAGAAATGGTACCATTTTTATTTTCTTCTCAGTAACTCTAGTTGGTTTTTATACCCATATACACTACGTGAAATTCCTTTAATTGTTTATGAGGGTCCTCTTCTACAAAGCCATGAAAAGCCAACAAAATATGAATTAGTCTAGATTTTAACTCAAAGGTAGTATTGACATCCGAATTTGGAAAAGTAATGCAATGAAGTTATTGATCTAAATATAGAGGGAGAATTTGTCATAAGGTTCAAATTTTCCCCATATTTTTTATTATTTCACCAACTATAATATTATGCTGCTTTTGAATTTTTATTTCTTTCTTTAGCTTTTTTGGAGTCTTTTTGACTTTTGGATTATAATGTACATCAACTTCCTTCAAAGATCTTATAACAAACATACAAAGTAGGAATTTTTCGACAATAGTGTCAGAATTTAGTGGATCTATTGTCCATACCCCAAATTAAAAATATAGTATAGGAAAGTAAGAGTCAATCCTAAGAGGAATTCTAGTTCATTAAATGAAAGAGATATTAACAAAATGGGGGTTATATTGATACAAAATTTTGATAAAAATAAATTAAATTCTATGAATAATAAAAGAGAATTGTTAGTAAGATAAACTTCAGTTTACAGTCACTTCTGCCAAAACCTTTTTGTTTAACAACCTTAGATATGGTCTATAATTTAATTAAACAATAGCTTTAAGAAAAGAAAGACCACTTAACTAAATAATAAAACATCCATGGTTACATTTAATTTACTTAAATACCTTTCTAAAAAGTTAGTAACTTACAAATTAAAATAGTTAGATACAATAAAGATTAAAAGAGTTGAACTTTCATATATTTAATATTTAATATAAAAGTGATCATTTCAATCAATAAATAATCTTGCACATTAGAAATCAATCAAAAATAGTCATAAAATAAAAACTAAAAAATAATCATGCCACTGATTACCAAACTATGTTGTCCTTTCACCTACTAATGGATAACTCATAATTTTTACCTTTGAGCTTGAGCTACTCTAAGGTTCAATCTGAAGAACCTTATACTTCCACCTCTATAATCATTCATCATGTTCCCACTACCATTAAGAATCCTTCGGCAAACCTTGACACACCTCCAACTCGCAAAACTTGGACTTAGTTGGTAAGGGATATGAGACTAGAACAGAAGCTAATGTACTATCCTGCAAAAGAATCAATTGATCAAATAGTATTCTCACCTTTACTGGAGATTTCGAGGGCAAAAGTTGCTAAATGGAAAGCCACATTGAAAGGATTTTTCTTATACAAAAGAATTTCTTTTCAAGTCATAAAGTAGTGGTCTTTCATAATTGGAAACATCATGGATTAATTGATGTTCTTGTTAAGAATAATGATGTGTTCCTATTTAGGTTTTCAAGCTTTGAAGAAGCAAAGTTAATGGCTTAATCTAGACCATGGCTTGTTAAGAATAAACCCCTATTTCTTAAGCTAGAAGACCTTAAGCTCGACAACATTCTTTTATGGATTTGTTTGCACGAAATCCCAATGGAATATTAGACCATGAGTGGTCTAAGTCATCTTGCACGCTACATAGCGAAACTTGTAGCTTTGGATTAATCTACTGCTGAAACAAGGCGTGTTAATTATGCTATAGTGTGCATTGTGGTTAGTTCACTTACTGATCTACCTAAAATCACACCATTTATTATATTAATAAGGATATGGAGCCTATAGTGGGTCAATTGAAAGTAACATATGCTTGGAAACCTCAATTTGATAAGAACAAGGTGTGAAGATGTGAAAACCAATAGGGAAGATCTTTAATACTAGAAATTACCAAGAATTTATGGAAATGAGTAGAGAACAGAATGTAGAAATGAGTTGTGAACAAAATGTAGAGATGAGCTACAAAAAATGTATAAAATACAATGAACACTCCTACTAATAATGTTACTATTCCAGATAAGGTGAGTGAGGAAATATAACAGGTGAAAGAATAGGGGGTTGATTCAAACATGTCCTTAAAGAAGACAATAGATACTATAGAGGTAAATTCAAGTGAAACATCAAGTCAGCAAAAGCATAAAGCAACAAACAATGTAGATGAAATTCCTAGTGAAACAAATGGACAATTGAAATAACATTAAGTGTATAATAAATAAGAGTTTGAAACTGTAGTTTGAAGAAGATTTAACAGAAAGAAGAAACTCTCCCTAGAGGAGGCTGTCAAATGAATATTCTAACATGTAATGTAAGAGGGGCCAATTTCCCTAATAAGAAACTAATGATCAAAGATACCATACAAAATAAACTGACCTTTGTTGTTATTGTGAAAACTAGGATGAGAAAGGAATGCAGGATGCTAAGTTAACTTCCAGCTCAGTGGCAGATCATCAAAAATCATAATTATCATCCAAATGGTAGAATAATGGTTCTATAAGATTCAAGTTTAATGAAAGTTAGCTTAAGTTTCATCTCTGACCAGATAATTTTCCTAGAAGTCTATGTGGTGTCCCTAAACCAATAGTTATCCATTTCTTTCGTATATAGACACAACAATGCATAGCAGAGAAGTTTCTTATGGAACCAGATTATGGATTTAACTAATTCAGTCAATATAACATGGATGTTATTAGGTGACTTTAACACCATTCCAAATTTGGAAGAGGTGGAAGGCTTAGAAGCTTCTTTTAACCCTTGTAATAAACTTAATCGATGTCTAGATGATGCAAAACTCACTCATATTCCTTCGAGGGTTGCTTCTTGTTGGATTGCCTATGGACCGTGTATTCATAATACGCAGCGAAATAGGCCATATTATACAACAAAAGTATAACCGAAAACACACAACAAGTACAGATTTACCTCTTGACACGGATTGGTATTTATTTTTTAGATTTGCAGACGCTGCGATGCACAAACGTCCTCTATCGGTATCCACACGAGGATGAACGATCCAGGCAGCAGCTAATGTGTGCTAGCATGTTCCAAAACACCTTTCAAACGTCACACAATTTTTCTCTCGAAAACAAACAGCTGGTGGCTAGGGTTTTTCGTATGTTTTCTAATAAGACATAGGTTCTATATTGATAGAGAAAACCTAATCCTTATTCCTATTAGGAATAAGAATATCATAATCCTAAGTCAATTAGGATTATGAAAGCCCAATAAGTTTCGGCCCATATTATATCTTATATAATAAAAGCCCGACAACTTAATTCAAT
>JAOTAY010021209.1:0-11086 GCA_025629805.1 Erythroxylum baracoense | reverse complement strand
ATGAAAAGAGGAAGAGTTTGGTTTTAAAAATCTTGTGATTTACAATTACTGCTTTAATTATTCAAATTGATATGATGTCATGTGGAGTATTGTAGTGATTGCACGTAGCGCTCCCTTGTCATAGGATATGTATCGGAATGGCCTACGAGCGTCCGGGTGCATACCCTACGGTAAGGGGGTGTTACACCTTCGGTTAGAAAACAATCCATTTGCATGGTCACTGGGCACCTTCGATGAGTAAAACAACCTATTGACACAATCGCAGGGTACATTGAGTGAGCAAATAGCTTGATGGCAAAGTCACCGCTTGCCTTCGATAATGTGATAGCCCGTTGGCCCATTTTTGGTAGGCAAAACAACCCATTGGCACGGTCATTAGGCACCTTCAGTGAGCTAAACAACTAGTTAACACAGTTGTAGGGCACGTTCAATGAGGAGACAGTTCATTGGCACAGTCACTGGATACCTTCTGTGAGAAAACAACCCATTGTCTCACCTGTAGTGGGCTAAACAACCAATGAAGTTTGTCATTATGGATCTTTGGTGAGGAAAATAACCCGTTGACATAATGGTTTAGCAAAATTTATGAGAAAACAATCTGATGGCATAACCTTTGGGCACCTTTGGTAAGAAAACAACCCATTAGCACATCTTTGGTGGGAAAACAACTCCTTATAAGGGTCATCGGGCACCTGCAGTGAGAAAGCAACCTATTAGCACTGTCGTTAGACTCCCTCAGTGAGAAAACAACCTATTGGCATGGTCGTTGAGTAGCTTCAGTGAAAGAACAACCTATTGGCATGATCGCTGGGCACCTTTGGTGAGGAAAACAACCCATTGACACAATCGCAGGGCACATTTGGTGAGAAAACAACCTAATGGCAAAGTCACTGGGTGCCATCGGTAAGAAAACATCCCGTTGGCATATCTTTAGTGGGAAAAACAACCCATTGGCATTGTCGCTGGGAACCTTCGGTGAGCTAAACTACTAGTTGTTATAGTCACAAGGCAAGTTTGATAAGGAAACAGCCTATTCGAATGATTGTTGGGCACCTTTGGTAAGCAAACAATCGATTGGCACTCCTTTAGTGGGAAAAACAATACTTGGTCTTTATCGCTAGCCACCTTCAGTGAGCAAAATGAACCGTTGCCAGAATCATTAGGTGCCTTCGATAAGAAAATAGTCCATTGGCACATCTTTGGTGGGAAACAACTCATTGACATGGTCACCGAGCACCTTGGGTAAGAAAATAGCCTGTTGGGACATCTTAGGTTGGCAAAACAATCCGTTGACATGGTCTCTGGGTAGTTTCAGTGAGCTAACATCCAATTGACACAGTCGTTAAGCACTTTTATCTAGGAAACAGTCCATTAGCATATCTTTGGTGGATAAAACAACTAGTTGGCATGGACAATGAGCAACTTTGGTGAGCAAAGTAACTGTTGACACCATCATTAGGAACTTTCGGTGAGAAAATAACTCATTGGCATAGTCACTAGGGATCTTTAGCTAGAAAATAACTTGTTGGCATGGACGTTGGGCATCTTTGATAAGTAAAACAACCAAATGAGACAATTGTTAGGCACGTTCAGTGAGAAAATAGCCCGATTTCATAGTCATTGGATGCCTTTTATAAGAAAATAGCCCATTGGCACATCTTTGGTATGCAAAACAACCATTTGGAGTGGTCTTTGGGCACTTTTCGTGAGCTAAAAAACTAGTTGACACAATCGCTAGGCAAGTTCAGTGAACAGATAGCCTATTGGCACATCTTTGTTGGGCAAAACAACCAGTTTGCATGGTCGATAGGCACCTTCAGCGAGCAAAATAGCCTGTTGACATAGTTGCTGGGTGCTTTCGATAAGAAAACTATCCACTGGCACTGTTTTTAGGCATCTTCGAACAAAAAATAGCTTGTTGGCTTTGTCACTAGGCACCTTCAGTAAGCAAAAGAAGTTATTGGCATAATTGCTAGGCACATTCTATGAGAAAACAACCCAATGGCACAACTGTTAGGTGCCTTTGGTAAGAAAAGAGCCCATTACCACATCTCTTGTAGGCTAAACAACCCTTTGGCAAGATTAATGGGCTCCTTTGGTGAGCTAATCAACTTGTTGAGATAGTCACTGGGCACGTTTGATGAGAAAATAGCCCATTGGCATAATTGCTGGGCACCTTCACTGAAAAAACATCCCGTAGGCACTATCGCTAGGCACGTTCGATTTGAAAATAGCCCATTGGCATATATTTGATGTGCAAACTAACTAGTTGACATGGTTGATGTGCACCTTCAATGAGAAAATATCCCTTAGCATATCTTTTGTGGCAAAACAGCCAGTTGGCATGGTCGACGGGCACAGAGGTGAATAAGAAAACCTGTTGACACAGTCACTGGGCACCTTTGATGAGGGGACAACCTCTTGGTACTATTGCTGGACACCTTCAGTGAGGAAAATACTTTTGACATTCTCCTTCGGCACCTTTGATGGGAAAAAGAGCCCGTTAGCATTGTAGTTGGGCATCTTCGATGAGAAAACAGCCCATTAACACATCTTTGGTGTGCAAAATAACCTATTGGCATGGTCACTAGGCACCTTCGGTGAGAAAACAAACCATTGCCACATCTTTGGTACGCAAAATAACCCATTAGCATAGTTATTGGGCTCCTTCGATAAGCTAAACAACCAGTTGACACAGCCACAGGGTACGTTCTGCGAGGAACAACTCATTGGTAAGATCCCTGGGCACCTTCGGTGAGAAAACAACTCACTGGCACACCTTTTGTGCGCAAGAAAACTATAGCCTTCGAGGCTAGGCACCTTCAGGGAGAAAAACAATATGTTGACCCAATCATTCGACACAATAGGTGAGAAAATAGTCTTATGGCACAGTCATTGGGTGCCTTCAGTAAAAAAAACCCATTAAGACATCTTTGGTGGGAAAACAACTTGTTGGCATTTTTGCCAGGCATCTTTGGTAAGAAGACAACTTGTTGGCACTGTCGTTGGACATCTTCAGTGAGAAAAGAACCCTTTGACATTATCATTGGGCACCTTTAGAGGGCAAAAGAGCCCATTAACATAATTAATAGGCACCTTCGAAGAGAAAAAAAACCACTAGCATGGTCGTTGGGCTCCTTCAGTGAGCAAAACAACCTGTTGACACAGTCGTAGGGCACATTCGGTGAGAAAACAACCTGATGGAAAAGTCACTTCATGCCTTCGATAAGTTAATAGCCTGTTGGCACATTTTTGGTGGGCAAAACAACCATTGGCACAGTTGCTGGGCACATTCGGTGAGTTAAAGAACCAATAGACACAGTCACAGGGAATGTTTGGTGAGGAAACACCCTATAGGCAAGGCCACTGGGTGACTTCGGTGAGAAAACAACACATTGTAGCACCTTTAGTAGGCAAAACAACTCATGGCCTTTGTCGCTGGGCACATTTGGAGAGAAAAACAACCCATTGGCACAATTGATGAGAAAACAGTCTGATGGAACAATTTCTGGGCTTTTTCGATTAGAAAATATCCATTATCACATCTTTGGCGAGAAAACAACTCGTTGGCATAGGCACCGAGCAACTTCAGTGAGAAAACAACCTATTGACACAGTTGTTGGATACCTTCGGTGAGAAAAGAGCCCTTTAACATTATTGTTGGGTACCTTTGGTGGGAAAAAGAGCCCACCGGCAAGGTTGCTGGGCACCATCGATGAGAAAATAGTCTATTGGCACACCTTTACTGGGCAAATCAACTCGTTGGCTTTGTCACTCGGCAACTTCGATAAGTAAAACAACTCGTTGGCATTATCGTAAAAAGCCTATCAACACTATTTCTAGGCATCTTTGATGAGAAAATAGCTCGATGGTACATCTTTAGTGGACAAAACAACCCATTGGCACGGTCTTTGGGCACTTTTGATGAGTTAAACAACCAGTTTTTATAGTAGCAGGTGCTCGGCAACAAAATAGCCCATTGACGAAGTCATTGGGCACCTTCGGTGAGAAAACTTTCAATTGGCAATCCTTTCATAGGAAGAGAACCTATAGCCTTTGTTGCTGGGCAGCTTCAGTGAGCAAAACAACAAGTTGACATAATCATTTGTCAGAATTGGTGGGAAAACAGTCTGATGGTAATGTCGTTAGGTGCCTACAGTAAGAAAACAATCTATTAGCACTTTTTTAGTGGGAAAACAACTCGTTGGTATGTTCATTAAGCACCTTCAGTGGGAAAACAATTTGTTGGCATTGTCGTTAGATGCCTTTAGTGAGAAAAGAGCCCTTTGACATTATTGTTAGGTACCTTTGGTAGGTAAAAGAGCCCATTAGCATGATTCTTAGCCACCTTCGATGAGAAAACAACCCATTGGAATGATTGTTGGGCACCTTTTGTAAGCAAAACAACCTGTTGACACAATCACTGGACACGTTTAGTAGGAAAAATATTTGTTGGCACGATTATCGGGAACCTTTGCTGAGAAAAGAACCTGTTGGCATTGTCATTAGACACCTTTGATGAGAAAAGAGCCCTTTGGCATTGTCATCTGGAAACTTTGGTGGGCAACAGAGCCCACTAGCATAACCATTAGGCACCTTCGATGAGAAAATGGTTTGTTAGCATACCTTTGGTGGGCAAATCAGCTCGTTGGCATAGTCACAAAGTAAGTTTTAAGAGTAAAACAACCCATTCGCATTGTCCTTGGGAAAAAAGCCCATTGGCATTATCGTTGAGCACTTTCGGTGGGAAAAGAGAATATTGGCAGGATTTATGGGCACCTTCGGTGAGTAAAACAACACATTGGCACTATCACTAGGCACTTTTAGTGAGGAAAACAACTCGTTAACACAATCATTCCCACAATTGGTGAGAAAATAGTTTGATGGCACAGTGGTTGGTGGGAAAACAACCCATTGGCACAGTCACTGCACTCCTTTAGTGAGCCAAACAACTTGTTGACACAGTCATAAGGCACATTCAACGAGGAAATAATCCGTTCGCAAGGTTGCTGGCCACCTTCGGTGAGAAAACAAACCATTGCCACACCTTTAGTGGGCAAGACAACCTATAGCCTTTGTCGATAGGCAGCTTCATTGAGCAAAAAAATCTATTGACATAATCGTTTAGTACAATTGATGAGCAAATAGTCTGATGGCACAATCGTTGGGTGCCTTCGGTAAGAAGACAACCCGTTAACACATCTTTGGTGGCAGAACAATTTGTTGGCATATTCACTGGGCACCTTCAGTGAGAAAACAACTTCTTGGCACTATCATTGAATACCTTTAGTGAGGAAAGAGCCCTTTGACACTATTGTTAGGCACCTTTAGTGGGTAAAACAGCCCATTGGCATGACTACTTGGCACTTTCAATGAGAAAACAATCCATTGGCATGGTCATTGAGCACCTCTGGCGAGCAAAACAACTCGTTAACACAGTCGAAGGGCACATTTAGTGAGAAAATAGCCTGATGGAAAACTCAATGTGCACCTTCGATAAGGTAATAGCCTGTTGGCACATCTTTGGTGGGTAAAACAACCCATTGGCATGGTCTTTGGGCACCTTCAGTGAGCTAAACAACCAGTTGACACAGTCACAATGCACATTTGGTGAGAAAACAGCCTAATGGCAAAGTTACCGTGTGCCTTCGGTAAGGTGACAGCCCATTGGCACATCTTTGGTAGGCAAAACAAGCCATTGGTACAATCGCTGGGCATCTTTAGTGAGTAAAGAACTAGTTGACATAGTCATAGGGCACGTTCGATGAGGAAACAACCTATTAGCACTTCTTAGGTGAAAACAACTCATTGGCATGTTCAAAAGGCACCTCTAGTCAGAAAACAACCTGTGGGCATTGTTGTTGCACACCTTAAGTGAG
Organism: Erythroxylum baracoense; assembly: GCA_025629805.1. Classification (NCBI taxonomy): domain Eukaryota; kingdom Viridiplantae; phylum Streptophyta; class Magnoliopsida; order Malpighiales; family Erythroxylaceae; genus Erythroxylum; species Erythroxylum baracoense. The sequence goes on along the minus strand of JAOTAY010021209.1, from coordinate 5,207 downwards.
AAAAGAGCCCTACGACATTTTCATTGGGTACTTTTGGTAGGCAAAAGAGCCCATCAACATAGTTCTTAGGCACCTTTGGTAAGAAAACAACTTGTTGACATGGTTGTTGGGCACCTTCGGTGAGCAAAACAACTTGTTGACACAGTGACTAGGCACATTTAATAAGAAAAAAATACATTGGCACGGTTTGTTGAGAAAACAACCTGTTGGCACTATCATTGGACACCTTAATCGTTGTCATTGGACATCTTTGGTGGGTAAAAAAGCCCATTGACATAATCATTGGGCATCCTCGATTAGAAAATTATCCGTTGGCATACCTTGGTGGGTAAATCAACTCATTCGCATGGTCACAAGGCAAGTTTGATTAGCAAAATAACCTATTGGTATTGTCATTACGCAAAAAACCCATTGGCATCTTTGTTGGGAACCTTCAATAGGGAAAAGAGCCCATTGGCATGGTCTTTGGGCACCTTCGATGAGTAAAATAGCACATTGGCACTGTTACTGGACACTTTTAGTGAGCAAAACAATTCGCTAACATAATCATTCGACACAATTGGTGAGAAAACAGTTTGATGACACAGTCGTTGGGCACCTTCGATAAGAAAATGACCCATTAGCATATCTTTGGTGGAAAACAACTCATTGACATGCTCATTGAGCACCTTCGATGAAAAAACAACCGATTGGCACTGTCGTTGGACACTTTCAGTGAGAAAACAACCTATTGGCATGGTCACTAGGCACCTTTGGTGAGAAAACAACCTGTAGGTAGGGTCGCTGGGCACCTTTGGTGACCAAAACAACCCATTGACACAATCGTAGGGCACATTTGGTGAAAAAAATAACTTGATAGCAAAGTCGTTGAATGCCTTTGGTAAGTAAACATCTCGTTGGCACACCTTTTGTAGGCAAAAAAACCCATTGACAAGGTTGTTGGGCATCTTTAGTGAGCTGAACTACTAGTTGAGATAGTTGTAGTGCACGGTCCAAAAGGAAACAGCTCATTTGAACGGTTGTTGGGCACCTTTAGTGAGAAAACATCCTATTGGCACTCCTTTTGTGGGAAAAACAACCCCTGGCCTTTATCATTAGGCACCTTCAATGAGCAAAACATACCTTTGACATAATTAATGGGGCACCTTCGACAAGAAAATAGCCCTTTAGTATATCCTTTGGTGGGCAAAATAACCTATTTGGCATGGTCGATGAGCAACTTCAGCGAGCAAAGTAACTTGTTGACACCATCGCTTGGCATTTTCCGTGATAAAATAATCCATTAACACTGTCATTGGGGATCTTCAGTGAGAAAAAAATTGTTAGCTGGTTGTTGGGCACCTTCGATAAGTAAAACAACCAAATGACACAAATATTAAGCACATTTGGTGAGAAAATAGTGCAATTTCACAGTCATTGGGCACATTTTATAAGAAAATAGCCTATTGACACATCTTTGGTAAGACAAAAAAACCATTGGCATGGTCGTTGGGCACCTTTAGTGAGCAAAAAAACCAGTTGACACAGTCGCTATGCACGTTCAATGAGGAGACAACCCATTGGCACAGTCGCTGGGCACCTTCGGTGAGAGGATAGCCTATTGGCATATCTTTGGTTGGCAAAATAACCAGTTTGCATTGTCGATAGGTACGTTTAGTGATGAAAAAAACCCATTGACATAGTCGATGGGCACTTTCGATGATAAACTATCCTTTGGTACTATTATTGGGCACCTTCGGTGAGAAACACAACCTGTTGGCTTGGTCACTAGGCACCTTCGGTGAGCAGAGTAAGTCATTGAAACAATTGCTGGGCACATTCGGTAAGAAAACAGCCCAATGGGATGGCTATTTAGTGCCTTTGATTTGAAAACAGCTCGTTGCTGCATTTTTAGTAGGCTAAACAACCTGTTGGCAAGGTTATTGGGCACCTTTTATGTGCAAAAGAGCCCATTGACACTATTATTGGGTGTCTTGGATCAGAAAATAGCCCGTTGACATATCTTTGATGTGCTAAACAACCCATTGGCACAATCGCTGGGCACCTTCAGTGAGAAAACAACACATTGCCACATCTTAGGTGAGCAAAACAACCCATTGGCATAGTCACTAGGCTCCTTCAGTGAGCTAAACAACCAATTGACACATTCACAGGGCATGTTCAACTAGGAAATAGCACGTTGGCAAGGTTGCTGGGCACATTCGGTAACAAAACAGCCCATTTGCATACCTTCGGTGGGTAAGACAACATGTAGTCTTTGTCACAGGGCAACTTCGATGAGAAAAAGAACACGTTGACACAATCATTCGACACAATTGGTGAGAAAATAGTCTGATGGCATAGTCGTTGGGTGCCTTCGGTAAGAAAACAACCCACTAGCACATCTTTGGTAGAACAATAACTCATTAGCATGCTCACTGGACACTTTCAGTGAGAAAACAATCTATTGGCACTGTCGTTGGACAACTTTGGTGAGAAAACAGATTGTTGGCATGATTGCTAGGCATCTTCAGTCAGAAAACAACCTGTTGGCATAGTCGCTGGTCACCTTTGGTAAGGAAAACAACTCGTTGACACAATCACAGAGCATATTTATTAAGAAAACAGCCTGATGGTAAAGTCGTTGGGCATCATCGGTAAGAAAACATCCCATTGGCAAATCTTTGGCGGGTAAAACAATCCATTATCACAATTGTTAGGCAACTTCGATGACCTAAACTACTAGTTAGCATAGTCGCATGGCACGTTTGATAAAGAAACAACCAGTTCACACGTTGGTGGGAAAACGACTCGATCAGAAAATAGACCATTAGCACATCTTTGGTGGGAAAACTACTCGTTGGCATAGTCACTGGGCACCTTTAGTGAGAAAACAGCCTATTGGGGTATCTTGGGTTGACAAAACAACCTATTGACGTAGTCTCTGGGCACCTTTAGTGAGCTAACAATGAATTGACGTAGTCATAGAGCATGTTTAGCGAGGAAATAGTCCATTGGCATATCTTTGGTGAGCAAAACAACCAGTTGGCATTGTCGATGAATACCTTCGGTGAGCAAAGTATCTCGTTGGCGCCATTGTTGGGCACATTCTGTGAGAAAACAATCCATTGATATTGTCGCCGGGGATCTTCGATGAGAAAATAGCTCATTGGCATGGTAACTATGCACCTTCGATAAGTAAAACAACCTGTTAACACAATCATTAAGCACCTTTGGTGAGAAAACAGCCCGATGGCATAGGTGTTAGATGCCTTTGGTAAGAAAACAACCCGTTGGCACATATTTGGTATGCGAAACAACCCATTGGTATGGTCATTGGCCAGCTTCGGTGATCTAAACAACCAGTTGACATAGTTGCTAGGCACGTTTAGTGAGGAGATAGCCTGTTGGCATGGTTGCTGGGCATCTTAGGTGAAAAGACAGCCCGTTGGACACTGTCACTAGACACCTTCGGTGAGAAAAAACCCCTTTGGCATTATCGTTGGGCAAATTTGGTGGGAAAAAGAGCCCACTCGCATAATTTTTGCACAGCTTCAATGAGAAAATAGTCTATTGGCATAACTTTCGTTAGAAAATCAGCTCGTTGGCCTGGTTAATGGGCAACTTTGATGAGCAAAACAATGCATTGGGCATCTTCGACAAGCAAAAGAACCCATTGACATGGTCTCTGAGCACCTTCGGTGAGTAAAACAGCATGTTGGCTTGGGTGTCTGGGCACATTCGGTGAGAAAATAGCCTAATGGCATAGTTGTTGGAACAATTCGTTGGCGCATCTTTAGTGGGCAAAACAACCTATTGACTTGGTTGCTGGGCACATTCGGTGAGAAAACATCACGTTAGAACACCTTTGGTATGCAAAACAACCCATTGGTAGGACCGCTGGGCACCTTCGATAAGATAACATTCAATTGCCAAGGTCGTTGGACATCTTTGGTGGGAAAACAACCCGCTGGCACTGTCATTTGGCACCTTCTGAAAAAAAGAGCCCTTTGGCATTGCCGTTCAACATCATTGATGGATAAAAGAGCCCGTTGGAAGGATTTCTGGGCACATTTGATGAGATAGTAGCCCGTTGGGATGGCCATTGGGCATCTTTGATAAGTAAAACAACCTATTGACACAATTATTAAGTACAATCGCTGAGAAAATAGCCTGATGGCACAATCATTAGATATCTTCAGTAAGAAAACAACTTGTTGATACATCTTTGGTATGCAAAACAACTTGTTGACATGGTCATTGGGCACCTTTGGTGAGCTAGACAATCAGTTGAAATAGTCACTAGGCACGTTCACGGAGGAGATAGCTTATTGGCACGGATGTTGGTTACCTTCAGTGAAAAGACAACCCATTGACATAGTTATTGGGCATTGTCATTGGACAACTTTGGTGGGCAGAAGAGCCCATTGGCACAATTGTTGGACAGTTTTGGTGAGAAGACAATCTGTTAACACATCTTTGGTAGGCAAATCAGCTCGTTGTCATAGTGATTGGCCAACTTCGATGAGCAAAACAATCCAATGGCATTGTTGTTAGGCTCCTTCGATGCGAAAAAGATCCCATTGACATTATCGTTGGGCACCTTTAGTGCACAAAAGAGCCCATTGGCACGATCTCTAGGCACTTTCAGTGAGCAAAATAGCACATTGGAACTATTGTTGGGCACTTTCGGTGGAAAACATGTTGGTTTTCGCATTGTTATTGAGAAAAAGTCTGTTAGCATGGTTGTTGGGCACCTTCAGTGAGCAAGACAACCTATTGGCACAGTTGGTGGGCACCTTCGGTGAGAAAATAGCCTGTTGGCACATCTTTGGTTGGCAAAACAACCCGTTGATGTGATTATTGGGCACATTCAGCAAGAAATCATCCCGTTGGAACACATTTGGTGGGCAAAACAACCCGTTGGCATAAGATCTGGGCACCTTCGATGAGAAAACATCCAATTGGCAAGGTTGTTAGGCACCTTAGGTAAGAAAACAACCTGTTCACATAGTCGTTGGGAACCTTCAGAAAGAAAAGTGCTGTTTAGCATCATCATTAGGCACCTTCGGTGGGAAAAAGAGCCCATTGACACGATTGCTGGGCACCTTCGGTAAGAAAGATGTAACACCCCATTATCCTAGGGTACGTACCGGGACGCCCGTAGGTCATTCCGACACATAACCTAAGATAACGGAGCGCTACGTACAATCACGACAAACTCCACA
>JAOTAY010021208.1:0-11088 GCA_025629805.1 Erythroxylum baracoense | reverse complement strand
GTCAACGGCTATGCGTATTTTTCTCTCATAGCTGTGGGACCATGTTCTTTTTAAATATGGAAAGAAAAACAGATAAAGCAAACCACTAGAGAGAGAGAGCAAGCCTAAATCAGGTCAAGATTATCATGACGGAGAATAGCCATAAGACCAATAGAAGGATGGGATAGCCAACGAAAGAGTGCCAACATCATAAGACCTATCTTAAAAAGGTAATAGTAGCCATAGCAGCACTTCTAAGAATGTGAAGAAAACGAACTTGCTAGTCTCTACAAACTAGAAGATTAATTTGATCAATCAGCTCATATCTCACAAGCATCCACTTGAACGTCATGCAAAATAGCTTCAATTGCTTCAATAGAATCAGATTGAATAATGACTTTCTTTTTCCTTTTATTCCGGGCCATATTCAAACCATGATTAATAACTTGCAACTCAGCATGAAGAACACCTCCATTCTGAATACCCATATGAAAACCTCCAAGCCAGGACCCAAAACTATCCCTCATCACCCCTCCAATGGCACTAACATTATTGCCTTCATAAACCGCCCTATCAGTATTTATACAAGTCCATTTCGTATCTAGGGGATGCCACCAACCATCATTAATGGAACTACCACTATTTACATTTCTCCCCATCACTAAGAGCGAGTGAGCAATGGCTTTCGATGCACTAATAATTATAGAAACTTTGTTCGAAATAACATGATTCCTATTGTTAAAAATGAAATCATTTCTCCATTTTCAAATCTTCCAGTAAGCAACCCCGAAGATAATATTCCAGTCCACATCAAATCTACCATGGCACTTATGTTCAGAATTATTCCTTAGCCAAGAGGTAAAACTACGGTTAAAAAATCAACTCTCCTCACCATTGCCCTGCAACTCATTCCAAGTGCTTTTAACTTTAGAACAGTCCCTAAGCATATGAACGATAGTTTCATCCTCATTTTGATAGTACACGCATATGGGGTTTGACGTAATATGCCTCTTATTCCTCTCCACATTAGTTAACAACTGGTTATAAGCAAAAAGCTAGAGAAAAGATCTAATGTGTTGAGGACCTTTCCAGTCCCATACCCGCTTCTAGATTTTGTCAGAATTAGAATTCACATAGTCAACCAAAACATGATAAGCCGAGTAAACCAAAAAAACTCCCAACAGAGTGAGCTTTTAAAATCTGACATCCTCACTAAGAGTCAGAATGGGTTTCATGGCATTCATAATAATATTAATAGTTGAATCCTCCACTATAGCGCAAATCACCTCCATTCTCCAGTTACCACTAGCATCAACAACATCCGTAATATTCCAGCTCCTCATTTCTCTAGGAATTTCAGTAGCAACAAAATTGCAAAGGGGTTCATGGCTGCACCAATTATCAAACTAGAAGGAACAACTTTTGCCATTGCCAATAGAGACACCCGAATTAGCGTGGATGACAGGCTAAACTTTAGAAATGGCTTTCCAAAGTCGAGTACCTCTATGATCAGGAAGAATATACGGACAAAATTGAGAATTCAAACCATATTTTCCACTTAGAACCTTAACCTAAAGACAATCTTTATCCTTCATCAACTGCCACGCAAGTTTCATAATAAACGCCATATTAAACTTAAGCAACTTTTTAATGCCAACTCATCCATCTTTCTTATCTTTACAAACTTTCCTCCAATTCAGAAGATGAATTTTCTTCTGATCAGAAGAACTACCCCATAGAAATTTTCTACAATGAGTCTCAATCTTCTTGCAAATAGAAATTGGAATCATCAAGGATTGCATCGCATAAACTGGAAGCACCATAAGAATCGACTGAACAAGAGTTAGCTGCCCCGCTATAGACAAGCTATTAGCCTTCCAATTGCTCAATCTATTCTTAACTTTAGTAAGTAAAAATTGGAAATGGCTTTCCTTGACTCTTTAATGGAAGATAGGCATGCCCAAGTAATTACCAAGATCATTAGAATGGTTAAAACCATAAAGAATCTTCAAATGCCCAATCAACTGCACATTCAAATTTTTAGAAGTAAAGAGAGCAGACTTGTTTCTATTCACCTTATGACCTGAACAAATACAAAAGTCATCAAGCACACCATTAATAATCATCATTTGTTCCTCACTAGCCTCAGCAAAAAGAACAAGATCATCAGTAAAGAAAAGATGTGGGAGTCTCTCTCCTTGTCGACCCAACTGTATAGGCTTCCACAAACCATCGTTAACCGCCTTGTTAATAGCATGAGACAATCTTTCCATATAGAAAACAAACAGATAAGGAGAAAGCGGACAACCTTGTCTGACCCCTCTCATAGGCAAAAAAGAATAAGGGAGTTTGCCATTCCATAAGATCTTAATGCTACTATTCTTCCAACTACTAACAATCACAGAGATAATATTATTTGACACACCAATTTTTAAGAGAGTATCATAAATAAAATTCCACGAAAAATGATCATATGCTTTTTCAAGATCAATCTTGATAAGCATCCATCCTATCGCCCCATGCTTATTCTTCACAGAATCCACAACTTCCTGGGTGATAATAATATTCTCTAGATTCTACCTCCTAGGAACAAAACTAGATTGGGTATTGCTGATAAGGCTAGTTAGGCAAGGCTTGATCATGTTCACTTTCATCAAAACTTTGACTAAGACCGAAAGAAAACTAATAAGTCTGAAATTGGCAATGGAGATCGGTCTATCCTTTTTTGGGATCAAAATGACTATGGACTGAAAGAGATGCTGATCAATAGGAATCCCCTTTATGCAACCATCAACAAAATTCATAATAGAAAATTTCACCACCTTCCATTATTGTTGAAAAAATCATGTGCAAAAACCATCAATACCAGAAGCCTTGAACAGTTTCATGCAAAAAAAAAGAAGAGCATCATGAACTTCCTTCTCTTTAATTAAAGAAGATAATAAAACCATATCAGTATTGTTGAGATTAGGAAAACGCCCTCTAATTGGGTAAAGGGTTCAATCAGTTTGATCTTCACAATACAAACTTATATAAAAACTTCGAGCAACTCCCTCCATTTCATGATGATCTGTAGTCCATCTACCATCCTCCAGCTGTAAACAAGAAATTCGTAATCTATTTCTTTTCATCTTATATATGAGATGAAAAAAATTAGTGTTACGATCCTCCTCAGCAATCCATTTGGCATTGGATTTCTACTTCCATAACATCTCTTCCTGATTCAAGACGTTCTCATATTCTAATCTAAGCTTAGCTACAAGCCTCTTGAACCCTTCAGAATCTCTACTTTCTAAACCTTTTTCAACCCCTAACAATCTCCTGATAATCCCATTTTTCCTTGGAAAAATATTTCCGAAGACTTCCTTATTCCAAATGGAAGTTTTAGCGGCAAATTATTTAAGATTTGCCCCTATATTTGATCCAACATTCCAATTAGCTCTAGTAAAATCTGAAAAATCTCTGTAAAGCAATAAAGGAGCCATAAACATAAATCAAGAAGTATTATGAACAGTAGCTCCATTATTTAGATCCAACATAATCGGATGATGATCAGATTGGATCATAGGAAGATGATGGATATTAGCATTCTCAAATGTACATCGCCAAATAACATTGCTCAAGCCTCTATCTAACCTCTCCATTAATAGTCCTCTTTTCCACGTGAATTTGGGACCTTGAAAACCCAAGTCCACGAGATTGTTATTATTAACACAATTAAGAAAAAAAAGGACAGAGTTTCCTCCTTGTTTCTCGTGATCATGCAGGAATGAGTTACAATCCCCTATGATACACCAAGGCATGCTAATAATTCTCGACATATCATTGATATCTCACCATAACCGATGACATAACATTGCATCAGGATTTGTATAAACAACAAAAGGCAGAAAATTAGAAAAAGCATTTCCTATAACTCTAACAGTAACCATTTGATAAGAATAAGAAAACACCTCAACTTTAATAGAATCTTTCCACAACAACCAAATCCCTCCAGCAAAACCATTAGCTTCAAGTCAAAACAAATTAGGAAAAGCTAATATTTGATAGAGTTCTCAGCATTCATGCTGCTAATCCTTGTTTCAACTGGAGTAAACAAATCAATTTTATAATGCCAAAAAAAATCCTTAGCCACAACCAGAAAAGACTTCAGACCAGCACATTCCAGACTATAGTTCAAAAACCCATAAAAACAATGAAGAAATCGAACCTGAGTTTGTCGGCATATCGCTACCACCATCCTTCTTAGAAGACAAGAAATAACCCAAGCTCTCATTGTGTTCGATAGCATCATTAATCTTCTTCTCCACTGCCGATAACAATAATGCGAAAGATTATTTTTGTTTCACTTTCTTTTTTATACCTTCAGGAGGATAAATCCCACTAAACTTGCCGTTAGTTAATTCAAACTTTTGCCTACCCCTTTATTAACACTAGATTAAAATCTAGAAGATAGAGGAATAGGTGTCAGATTGTCAACCACAACAGTCTTACGTTTAGCACTATTCAAAATGGCATCGATTGGCATGCTTCGCTCTACCCTATTACTATCTTCAACAAGTGAGCTATTCATAGCCTCAATTGAATTTTTTAGTAACATAAATATATGTCTTTCACTTTAATTTTCTTTTCTTAATAATCCAAAAGAGTAGATGGATGACATTAAAAAATATTAATCTTCTTTGATTTGACGGCATTGGACTATAAGTTATATAATAATAATTATAGATGATGAGGGAATGACTATTAATATCATAATTTAGAATTTGCAAGCATTTCAGGTTAGTGAAAATTTGATATTCTTGATATTTTGGAGAGGACATTTATTGCAATATTCCAATTTGGGCATTTCAATATATATGTGTGAAGATATTGATATATTCTCTATAAACCCTCAACGAATTCATCAATCTGAAGACAAGATTTAGGGGATTTGAGGACAGGAGTGTACGAGTGTGTGAGAGTGTCTGAGAAATTCAAAGAAGAAGGAGAAGAAATGCAATCTGTCTAAAAGTCAAAATGCAAAACAGAAGCAATAACGTTGAGTTTTAGTAAATCACGTGGATGGCACATGTAAAAGTCATGTAAGAAGCATAGAGGAATGAATAAGCGTGGACTTAACAACAGAATGCATATTTAACTTCTTCAATAGTCTATAAATAAGCCACTCAGTCACAATACACATACGCATCAACAGATACAAACAAATATTCTTTTGATTCAAGAAAAAAAAGATGAGTTTAGAGAGCGCTAGGGTACTTATCTAAGAGTACTAGAAGGAGTTTGAGGGAACTCTTGCAGGTGTTTTAGAAACACCCAATCTCTTGTAATCATCATCTTCTTGAAGCTAGTGGAACCATAAGTATGAGATCCTTGGATACAGATAGCATTTAAGCTATCGAACCAAGTAAGTTTTTGTGTTGTCTTTACTTTTCTGCTACTCTTTATTTTTGTAAAATCAAATAACAAGCGTCATCAGTCTTTGTTAATAAAGACAACATAAACATACAAGCGTCATTAGAGCAACCAGGTCTTTATCCCCATCCTCATCGACAAATCAAGAATCCTTCAAGAATAAAAAAATGTCAAAATAAGTAAGTCTTTTATACTTATCTCTATTTACTATTAATCTGCATTTATTTGATCAACAGATCTCTAACAAGAACCTACAAAATGGTGGGAAAAGAGAAGGCACTGGAAAAATGGACTTTGCAATCTGGAAACTACAGAAGCAAGCACTGCTTGAATCCTACGAATATTTTGGTACCATAGATGCTACATATGATGATGAGATAAATCCTATGAAGAAACTGAAGAAAGCAAGAATGACTTATTGCAAGCTAATGTTGCATCTTTCACCAATTGTCATCAGAAATGTGAAAGACTGCAACACTGCGAAGAAGTTATAGGAAAAACTCGATGAGATTTATTCTAAACGATGCTTACCAAACAAAATGACCCTGTTATATAACCTTGCAAACTTCAGAATGAATACTGCGGCAATCCTTGAAGACAACCTGGACTATTTCTTTAAACTAATTCAGGATCTTGAACCAACAGGGGAGAAAATCTCAGAAGAACACTAGGCTGTGGTGATTCTTAAGTTACCTCCACAGGAATATAATGGATTCAAGAAGGTAGTCAAGCATGCTAGTGGGGATACTCAAACAGTGAAGAGGGTTCTTGACTCTTTAATGGAGGAAGTGATAGATAACAATCACTTCAAGAAAGAACCAGAGGTGATGTTCATCGACAATAGATTCGAGAGAAAGCCTGCACCAAATGGTTCAAAGGAAGTTGGTGGGCAGAATGCTAAGGGAAAAGGCAAATAGAATGAGAATGATGATGATAAGAAAAAGAATAAAGCCAAAAGAAAAAAATGTTTTTATTGTGATAAAGAAGGACACTTTGTTAGGGATTACAGGAAGAAGAAGAAGGACAAGGAAGCACAGAAAGGAGATGCAGGGAATGCTGAGAAGCTTGAAGAGTCCAGTGGAGATGAGATACTTGCTATGACAAGTGAAATAAATGAGTTTTCAATAGATTGGATTCTAGACTCAGGCTACACGATGCATGTAACTCCCCACAGAGACTGGTTCTCATCCTTGGAGAACTTATCAGCTAAGGTAAGAATGGAAGATGTAGGGAAACAGGATATCCAAGGCATTGGCAATGTTTCTATCAAGATGCATGATGGAAAGAGGAGAACATTGAGCAATGTGAGGTATGTCCCTAGTGTTAAAAGAAATCTTCTTTCAGAGAGTATCTTTGACAAGCAAAGATATAAGACTAGGTCTAAGGATGGTTTGAGAGAAATCATCAAAGATGGTAACGTGGTTATAAAAACAATCGAAAAGGGGGGTTTATACTATGTTGTAGGTACTACAGAGATCAACCTAACAATAGAGGAAAAGGAGCTCCATTCATTCATGCTGTGGCACTCAAGACTTGGACATGCAGGAAACAAAAGCTTTAAACACCTAGATCAACAGGGGCTACTGCCAAACACAAGTGTGAAGAAGACTGAGTTTTGCGAGGGATGTATACTAGGAAAACATCACAGAACCCTTTTCCTAAAGATTGCAAAAGAGCCACCAGGAGTATGAAATATGCTTATAGTGACCTGTGGGGGCCAGCTTAGACTCAAACGATAGGAGGTAAGAGGTATTTCATATCTGTTATTGATGATAGGTCACGGAAATGCTGGGTATATCTCTTGAAGACAAAGGATGAAGCACTAGATGATTTGTAAAGTGGCATACCTTGATGGAGAACCAAACAGGAAAGAAGTTGAAGTGCCTATGAATAGACAATGGGTTGGAATTCTGCAACAAGAAGTTTGATGACTATTGTGAAAGGAAGGGAATTCAAAGACACAGAACTGTTAAGGCAACACCTCAACAGAATGGGGTAGCAGAAAGACTCAACAGAACCCTACTTCAAAAGACTAGATGTATGCTACTATCCTCAGGTCTATCTCAAGCACTATAGGGGGAAGCTATCAGAACTGTAGCCTATCTGATAAATAGACTACCAACATCTACAAATGAGTATAAAACTCCTGAAGAGGTATGGAATGGTTTTAAACCTACATTGACTCACTTAAAACCATTTGGATACAGTGTTTACATTCACCAAAAAGAAGGAAAGCTTAAAGCAAGAGTTGTCAAAGGGGTATTTCTAGGCTACCCTGAAGGAGCTAAAGGGTACAAAGTTCTGATACTGCAATCAGGAGCCTACAAGACTCAAATAAGCAGAGATGTAGTATTTAGGGAAACTAAATTTCCACTACTGAAGTAAAAGAATGGAGGAATGAATGTTTAAGATGAAGTCCTTCAGCAGCTAGGATCAAATAACAATCTAAACCCTTTCTATATCCCACCCTCCACGTATGAAAGAGATGAAACATAAGCAACTACTGAACAGACAACTTCAATAGGAGAAGAAATAATGGACACAAATCGTTATTCTCAGGAGGGAACTGAACAAGAAGAGAAAGAAATAGAAGCTCAACAAACTCAGTTGCAAGATTATCAACTTGTTAGAGATAGGGAACTAAGAAAGAGGATATCAAATAGAAGGTATATTGAAAGTGATTTAATAGAATATGCTTGTTTGGTAGCAAAACTAGTTGAGACAGGAGCTCTAGAGACATACGAGGAAGTCGTGAGCAGGTCTGATACAGAACAGTGGAAAGATGCTTATTTAAGTGAATACACTTCTCTAATGAAGAATGAGACTTGGAAGCTAGTTCTTAAGCCACAAAATGTAAAGCTGATTCAATGCAAATGGATATTCAAGCTGAAGGATGGAATAACAGAAGCTGATCCAAAGATCTACAAGGCCAGATTGGTGGCAAAAGGCTTTAGGCAGAGAGAGGGAGTGGACTACAAGGAAATCTTTTCTCCAGTGGTTAAGTTCAAAACAGTAAGGATTGTTTTGACCTAGCTACTTTGAATGATTGGGAGATACATCAAATGGATGTTAAGACAACCTTCCTATATGGGAAACTAGAAGAAACCATCTATAAGAAGCCACCTATAGGTTTTGTAGATAAGAAGAACCCTAATCAAGTTGTTTGCTTGCGTGAAAGATCCCTATATGGCGTAAAGCAAGCTCATAGGCAATGGAACAAAAAGTTCCATGAGGTAGTGATAGAGATGAAATTCAAAAGAAGTACCTATGACTACTGCCTGTATTAAAAGGATTTAGGGAAGGAGGAAGTGGTTTATATGCTGGTTTATGTGGATGACTTAGTTATCAAAGGAAAACTAGTACAAAGGATCCAAGAAGTGAAGAATGTTCCAAGACAAAACTTTAACATAAAGGATTTGGGAAAGGCTCAGAAGTTGCTGGGTATGCAGATCATAAGGAATGAAGCAGAGGGGAAGCTGTGGTTGATACAACGGGACTATGTTAAGAAGGTCCTATCTAAATTTAATATGGAATATTCTAAACCTAGTTTTGCTCCCATTGCCACACACTTGCAGTTGACAGTTGTTAACAGTCCAGCAACAGAAGCAAAACAGAAACAGACGCTGAAATATCCTTATGATGTAGGTGTAGGTTATATTATGTACATGATGATATGTAATAGACCTGACTTAGCCTATGCAATAAGCTTACTTAGCAAATTCATGGCTAATCCAGGAATAGAACATTAGCAGGGATTTAAAATAATTCTTAAATATTTAAAAGGAACTTTAAATCATGGGTTATACTTTTCAAAGTCTAATTTACAACTGTTTAAACATACAAACTTATATGGCTATATACATGCAGATTATGCAGCAGATAAAGATACTTGCAAATCGTTATCAGCATATTATTTCACACTTTCAGGCAATACAGGAAAGTACAACAACAATTAGTGGTGTCTCTATCTACTAGAGAAGCAGAATACTACGCTATCACAGAAGGCCTAAATGAGCTAATATGTTTAAAAGGGCTACTATTAGAGATTCAAGTACGAATCGAAGAAAACGTAATCTACACAGACAATCAAAGTATGCTATACCTGAGCAAGGATTCGATTCTGCATGAGCGTTCAAAGCACATCAACGTGAGACTCCACTTTATCATAGATAAAATCAACAATGGTGGGGTTATTATGAAGAAAATAGACAGCGATTCAAACCCTTCGAATTTTGGAACAAAGATTATCATTCCAATGAAGTTCACTTTCTGTAGAGTAGAGAGTATCTACAGATAAGTGAAGCCCTTTGAAGATGACAACTATCGAAGGCTCACCTATTAGATCTCACAATTTCAGTGAAAGCTAGGGTTTTAGTTTCAAAATCATTCATAAATTGACGAACTATGTGAAGATTCATGGAGAAGGAGGGAATAAATGTGAAGATATTCATATGTTCTCCATAAAACCTTAACGAATTCATTAATATGAAGACAAGATTTAGGAGTTTTTGGGGCAGGAGTGTACGAATTTGTGAGAGTGTCTGAGAAATTCAAAGAAGAAGGAGAAGAAATGCAATCTGTCTAAGAGTCAAAACATAAAGCAGAAGCAACAACGTTGAGTTTTAGTAAAACACGTGGATGGCATATGCAAAAGTCACGTGAGAAGCACAGAAGAATTAGTAAGCGTGGACTTAACAACATAATGCATATATAACTTCTTCAGTAGTCTATAAATAAGCCACTCAATCACAATACACATACACATCAACAGATACACGCAAATATTCTTCTGATTCAAGAAAAGAGAGTGAGTTTAGAAAGTGCTAGGGTACTTATCTAAGAGTACTAGAGGGAGTTTGAGGGAACTCTTGCAAGTGTTTTAGAAACACCCAATCTCTTGTAATCATCCTATTCTTGAAGTTATTGGAACCACAAGTGTGAGATCCTTAGATGTAGATAGCATTTAAGTTATCGAACCAAGTAAATTTTTGTGTCTTCTTTACTTTTCTGCTACTCTTTATTTCTACAAAATCAAACAACAAGCATCATTAGTGTTTGTTAATAAAGACAACAGAAACATACAAGATCCTAACAATATGAAAAAAAGAAAGCTCTATGATATTACTCTTATGTTTAAGGTTAGTAACACAAAGGAAATAAGAGAGCAAAAAGTGGCTAGAGAGGGAATATCGTAATCATATGTTATAAGCAACAATGAGAGGAATACGATAAAAGTTATTACAAATCTTTAATTTCCCGAAAACCAAGATCTCTTTAATTCTATAATATGATTAACACAAATTATAATAAAGTAGAAACTTAATTCATACCTTATTTCGAAGCTTAATTTTTATTTTGTCGTATCCCTCGAACCATTCCCAAAAACAATTTGTTTCAACCACCGTAGTTGTATAAATGTACAGGTTTTAACGGTATCCACATAATGAGTTCAGAGAACTCTGTAACTCTTACAGAGATGGTTAAGCAAGAAGTGCTAGCTCCATAGAGTTTAAACCTATTTATAATAAGTTCTAGACATTTTTGGTAATTTCATTGAAATTAAATTCTAATTTCAATTAAACTTTAATAAGAATTATTTGTAATTCTAATTAAATACCATTTATGTCTAAATAAAATCCAATATCTCATATTGATCCTTATTTATTAAATATCTCATATTTAATCATAAAGTTT
>JAOTAY010021207.1:0-11090 GCA_025629805.1 Erythroxylum baracoense | reverse complement strand
ATTAGGTTCCCAAATATGTTGGCAATGATTATAAATTCTAATTCTAATTCATAATTAGAATTAGATAAATTAAAACTTCTCCAATTAAATAATTTATAATCGTAGATCAAGATTGGCATCTTGTAACGCATCATGACCACCTAGATATTTAGGAATGTCAAACTAGTTTTGGCTAACTTTTCCGTGCATGATTTTTTGTATAATTTAATCATTTCATCAACCAATGTTCCAATTAGACATAGAGCATAGAATTAATGTCAACTCTATTTTGAGTCTAATCATATTAGTTCCGCACGATTAGCTAATGATTCAATTAATGACATTTGGAAATTTTTTATAGAGCATCATCTTACTTTGGCCAAGAATTTCCTAAATTAATAATAATTGAGAACAACGAAACATTCTCCCTAATTACTTGAGGGTAATGAATCATATCTTGATCACTCAGTTACCTCCATATAGTTCATGCTCCATCCAGTGACTACTAATTAAACAACCTATGATTAATTAGATCATAAATAGTATTAAAACATAACAATGCCTATACAAGATAACTTTGGTGACCTTAACTCAAATAATCACTTATACAATCATCATAATGAGAATTTCATAGATATACAAGTAATGTTCCAAATAGATTTCTTATGTCGGGTTTGTTCATAAACTTGTTCTCTAACAAACACCCAAACGTTTGTTTAAATATCTTTATACTTTAGTCTATGAGATGTACTACTTCTTTCATAAGGAAAAACATAACGTGTTCTAGTCTTTTTATGTTCTATTAATGTCCAATCTTAATAGAACAATGACTAGGAACAATTTAGGATAATATATAAATGTAACATGAATCTCATGATTATAATCTCATTATAATTTCATTTGTAATGTACAATTATCCTATGGACTTTATCATATACATCTAAACATATACAAGATAAATAACACCTTTAAATTATTTTGTCACTAAGCTACAACCAAAGTGATTGGCTGTAAGGCATAAACCAATAGGAAATTGGTTGAATAAAATCTCAAAGAGCAAGGCTAAGTTCCTAGAACCACACATTTTTGATTTGGATCATTCACCAATTTTGATCAAAAACATGTTTGTCAATTTTAAGAAGAAAATCCCATTTCAATTCAATAATTTCTTAGTGGATAATGAGGGCTTTATAGAAGCAATTGAAAGGGGTATGGAAAGAAAAGTGCATGGTAACAAGGCTTTTAGCTGTATTAAAAATTTAGAGAGGTAGGATCATTATAAAGCTCATTTTGAACATTCTCTAGATTGTTCCTATCCAAGTTGAGTGAATGATGAGTATTGTCCACATTTTGCTTGTATAAAACTACCATCTCTTGCTTAATTATTACAATTTTCCTTGTATTAATGAATTGTTTTATGCCCATTATGCTTGCATTGACTCCTTTCCGTAAAGCTTAATAAAAACCTGCTAAATTTATTAGGAAAGTATTAAGTTTGAAAGGAATATTTCGTCTAACCAAGCTAGCTCGAGTGATAATAGAAAAATGGTTAGACAAAGTGAAGTTGGTGAATAAAGTGAAACAATTAGGAAATGCATAAAAGCATTCATGATTAGCCAAACTATGATCAAGCTTTGCCTTTATAAGTTTGTCACCAGATTGATTATTATTTTAGGTATAAAAGTTTCCTCCAAAGTTAAATTAGTCACCTGAATTTCAACTAAGAATCTTTTGAGATCTTGGTATAAAAATCCAACTAATTTGCATCCTTAAGCTTGTTCAGATTGCACAATAGAGTTAAAATCACGTGTTAAAAGCAAAGGAGTAGATATATTCTAATCCATCTCTTTGAATTTTGTTCTTAAGGAATGTTCTTTAATAAGCACTATTGTGTGCATATGCATGAGAGATGAAATTAATCCAACTAAGAATCTTTTGAGATCTTGGCATGAAAATCCAACTAATTTGTATCCTTAAGCTTGTTCAGATTGCACAATAGAGTTAAAATCATGTGTTAAAATCAAAGGAGTAGATATGTTCTGAGCCATCTCTTTGAATTTTGCTCTTAAGAAATGTTCTTTAATAAGCACTATTGTGTGCATATGTATGAGAGATGAAATTAATCTTATTGCAGTTTTTGTATTTCACCTCTAAATGTACAAGTTGATTAGTTATGTAGCAAGTAGTGACTTCAATAATAGTGTTTTCAAAGTAGACTAAGATTCTTCTAATAAGGTATGATTATAATTCTTTATCTCCTTCTAATCAACAGATAAGTAAGGTTAAAGTTCTCCTGTTTGATAATTCCAAAAATTCCAACTGTCTCGAATTTATTATACAAAATGAGATTTATGATCAAAATTTTTTTGGAGGAACACTGGCTCCTTTCATGTTCCATGCAATGACCTTCATGTATTTGACTCCACTAATGGAGGCTTTTTTTTCTGCAAGACTTTCTCCTAGTCACTGATTTAAACCTATGTTTAGTATTATACTCCACATAATTTAATCTAATATTTCTTGAATCAGTAGCTATAGTGTATTTAGCCTATTGAATGAAAATAAAAATAAAAATGAACTTATCCTAATTCTTGGGTTACCTCCCAAGTAGCGCTTAGTTAACGTCATTAGCTTGACGTGCTCTTCCTTCCACACTTAACCTGGGTCAATTATGAGTGGCGTGCTTCCACTTGTGTAGCCTAATTTCATTTTCGTAGCCTTTAAATAAGTTATAAATTACAAGATAATCAAAAGGAAAATATTGATAAAATTAAGAAAACTAATTAAGTTCAATAATGTCCTTTTGTTTAACAATCTGTCAATAAAATAAGGAATAACAAAACTCCCTGAATCTTCTTTTGATCTAACAATTTGTGCTATAAGAGGGTAAGTTGTTTTTGTTCTTCCTTCGTCAGCCCCATCTCCTCTTCTTCTTTCACTTTATGAACAGAGACTTTTGTATCTTCTTTAACCTCTATGTCTTGTATCCTTTGTTCTTTGTTCTCTTCTTCTTCAGCTTCTTGAATACAGACTTATATTTTTTAAACTCAATCTCCGTTGTCATTTGCTTTTCTTCCTCTTACTCCTTTAAATATTTGACTTCATCAATTCTCATGAATGAGCCACCCTCCTTCAGATTCTTTAATACCTTATTCATGTTAAATTTCACTTGTTCATTACCAATTCGAAGGATGAGGTTGTCTTTATGGACATCTACCAAAGCTTTTCTAGTGTTCAAAAATGGTATACTAAGAACAAGTGGACAATTTTGATCCTCTTCAAAGTATAGCACGAAAAAATCTATAGGGATTGTAAACTTGTCTACTTTTATAGGCTCATCCTCCACCAAGTCTAACAGTTTCTTTATAGATTGGTCTGCTAAATGAATATGCATAGATGTTGGCTTCACATCTTTTAGCCCCAATTTCCTAAAAATTGACAAAGGTATAAGGTTTATACTTGCACCTAAGTCGCATAAACATTTCAAAATCTCTAAATTACTAACTACAAAGGGTATCATAAAGCTCCTTAGATCTTTTAACTTTGAGGGAATATGGCTGGTAATTTAGGAGTTGGAAGTTTCCGTCATAGCTGCTATAGTATTCTGTCTCTCAAATTGCCGAAACAATTCAAGTGTTAAACTATTGAGTCACAAGAGTGGCATCATATAGAATGAATTTGATACATTTATGGCATGATTTTTATAATTGGGTTTAAATGAAAAATATTAATATACACACATGAATTGTGAGTTAAACAAATTGCACTCAATTGATATATTTCAAGGTATGAAACTAAAATAAATGTGATATGAGATATGAATGTGCTTTTCCAATGTCATGTACTTTGGTTTACCAATGACAAGAATTGATGGATTATAATTAGCAACTTGGAATTAATTGTTGGCCCCCGAATTTTGTTGTTGAGTTAAGCATGATTTAAATAAATTATGAGGTTAGGATAGAATTATTATTGGAGTTTAATTATTTATTATAGTGTTAGTAGGATTTTGTTACACTGGTTAGTTAAATTAAATTAATAAGAATGTACAAGGGCAATTTTGGCATGTCACTTAAGTTTAGAGATCATAAAGCATAAAAGGAAGGTTAAAGATGACTTTTAGCACTCATTAAGGGTAAAATGGGAAGAAGAATGTGTAGTCTTGCTCTTAAGGTGGAGAAAAACGTGAATTAAAGGAGAGAATGAAGTGAAAAACAAAAATGAGAGAGAAGAGGGAAGAGAGTTTCGGCCATTAGAGTGAAGAAAGAAGAAAAAGTTAAGTTTCATCTTTTCTTAGTCTTTAAGAGTGATTTTGAGGTTGTTCAAGAAGAGAAAAAGAAAGAGGAAGAGAAGAACTTCCATTTGAGCTAAACATCTCTTTGTTTGGTGAAGATTCAAGGTAAGCCCATTTTTAATCCTTTGGATTTTTGGAAGGGTTTTGGTTCATGAAGCTTAAGAAATACATGGGTTTAAGTATTCTAGAATCAATTTTTAATGAATCTGCTTTTTGGGTTCTCAATTTGTATTCCTATTGAATTGGGTGTTTGCCAATGTTAAATGGAATCAAGAGAGGCAAGAGGAGCAAGAGGAGAGGCATTTTTAAGCAAGGAATCAAGGTAGGTTACATGTTTATAGTTAAGTTAATGAGCCTTGAGTATTTTTCCAAATCAATAAAGTTAAATGATTTCAATTGCTTTATAAATGTTGCATTTATTACTTCTTAAATTATTTAAGAAATTGCTACATGTTTGATACATGAATATTGATGATGAATTGTGAAATGATGATGGAAATTGTATTTGAAAAATGTCAAGCTTATGGAAATCATGATTTCAAAATGTGCAAGATATTACAAAATATGAAATTCATGTTTGTGTGGGTTTGTGGTGGTCCATTCTGTTATGTCATGTGCATGTTGACCATGTTAAAGGCTTCTCCCACCTACCTGCTAGTGGTATGGAGCTCCTTCACAGACTCCCTTAAGTTTATGGACTACCCAAAGGGGTCCATTCTGTTATTGCTGGAGATTCGCAAGAACTCCCTCATGTTTATGGACTACCCAAAGGGGTCCATTATGTTTATAGACTACGTAAAACCATTATATGGATTTGTTATGTTCCATTTTATTTATGGACTACCCAAACCATTATGATTGCTTATGTGTTTATGATTTGTTGACAAGTTTGATGAATACATGACTTATGATGTGGTGAATTGTTTGACAAGCTTGAGAATTTGAGAAATACATGTTTTATGGATTCAATGTAATTTACTGTTGCAACGAATATTTTCAATGGTTTTGTTTGTTCTCCACTATAAAATTGTTACCCATGAGCTTTTAAGCTCACCCCCATTCCTCCCCATCTCTAGGTGAAGAGCAAGAGATCGAGTGATAGATAGTCAAGGCATCACTCTAAGTCTGCATATTTTTGTATTTAAGTTAGCTTATGAAAACACAAGGCTTTAGCTGCATTTCAAGTATTACTCATTCATGTATATTTTGTATTTTATTATTAGTTCCAACGACGTATTTGTAGCTTGAAATGCTAACTAAAGCTTTGTAAAACTCTTTCTTTTGATGTTAATGAAATATATTTACGTTTTGCTTATGACTTTCTAAGTTTTCGCATTGCATTTTCCAAGCATTGATAGGAGTAAATTTTGTGTTCTTAATTTAGGGGAAAAACTATACTAATCTAGGCTGATTTGGATAAGGTTGTCTTATTGGAAGTTGTAGTTTATCCTTTTATCTTTCCAATGATATAAAGTGTGTAATTTTTAGAGATTGGAGTTGAGAGTTATGCTTTTTACAAGTAGTGATGCCACACAGGGTATATGCTGGACACATTATAGCCTTTTTCTTTACTTGAGCTAATAAAAAATGAGTTCTATGGTGTTTTGAAATAGGAAGAATTAGTGTGATAAGTTAGAGTTGAAATGAAGGTGATAAAGGGAGTTGAATGTGTGCTAAATTATTGAAGAATGTATTGACATGGTTGATGTTGTATTTATAAGATTATGATCAACAATTTACGATGAATGTGTATAAATTTGAATGATATGTTTTTAGGTTGTTGACCAAACAGAGATCATGATTTGGTTGTAAACGATATTGAGCTGAAATGAAAGTGATAATGAAGGGAAATGATAAGGAAAATAAGTTAGAAATGATAGATATGCATAAGAGGGGTCATAGGTAACTTGTAAGAGTTAAAAATCTAGAAATTGACCTATAAATGTCTGTTGGGTGGACATTCTCAGGAATTCTAGCATTCCAACTCTTTTCATGTCCGTTTGGAGGGACATATGTTTGCTAAGCGGACATTATCGGGACAATTATATAAATGTGCAAATTTTTGAGCCTCTAAAAGGAAAAATCTTTCTTTGGGGTCTTCACAGAAGTTGTAGAACTCGAAGTCCTCTTCGAAAGTGTACTTGAATGACCTTGATCCGACATCCATAGTGAAAGTTATACTGTTTGTCCCAAATGCTTTTCTATGATGCATTTAGGCTTAAATGGAGCTTGAAATGTACTTAGTTGTTGTGGAAATAAGAGATAAAAATGAGTGATATGTTTAGGGAAATGATTGAGGATATGAACATAAAAATGGATCGTCATATATCAAGTGTTCAAATATAGAATTGTGGGATGTTATGAGAATGAAGATGAACCTATAATGGCTAATGAGACTCTATTACAAGAACCCTACAAAGTGTTGCGCTCACTTTTTATTCACAAGTTAGACTCCAGAAATGGGTCTAACATGTTGTGTAGGAAGGAAAATGAAGCAACTTGGAGATTGAGCTAAAAATCAAGAGAAGAAGAACATAGGAGTGCATCTGTGGCCAGTTCCCACGATCGTGGGAATCATGCAAATTCCCACGATCGTGGGAATTACAATCCGAAGGATTATACTGGGCTTCATCAAATTTAGGTTTTTTGGACTGTAAAAGCATCATAAAGCCTCCATCTTGAGAGAGGACGAAACACTTATGTAGAAAGACCATCTTTGGAGTGAAGAACATATGTTTGGAGCCTTGGGGAAGGATTAAAATCAAGGATCATCGTCAAGATTGGGGTAAAATAGCACATCAACACCAAAATTTCCAGATTTTGGCGAAGAAGAGAAGGAGTCTTGTTATTTAATTTTCTGTCAATTTTACTTCTTTGGTTTATTTAAATGTTGATGTTGTTATGGAGACCATGTTAGGTTGATTTACTTTTAAGGATTGCTTTTGAACTATTTTGTCGAAACTCCTATTTTGTTGAATTGAATGAAGTTGTCTTTGATATTTTTTGATTTAAATTGTTATCTTGCAGTAAATCAAGAGAGTGAGTAAGATAAATTAGTGTAGGATTGTGCAAGGAGAGTTGGCAACCTATAGACTCACAATTATAACTTTAATTGAATAGTTAGAAGAGAGATCTCTGCTAGTCAATTGATCACTTATAAGATAGTTTAATAACTAGTTGAATAGGTTGAGTCATTGGGTAGGTTGATAGATCCTCCAATTGATTCCCTTTAATTCAATTAGGGATAATTAATTACACCTTGAGAGAGGGTAGTTATTACATTCAGAAATCTAGGGTAAGACACAATTTAATCAATAAAATAGGAGGGAGACAAAATAAGGAAAAAAGTAATCTCTAGTCTTTAGATTATTGAATTCCAATTTTTCTGCATTTTGGTATTGTCTATTGTTTTGAGTTAGTCTTTAAATTTTAATTTAATTTTCCAAATTATTTACTTTTAAAAATTTTGTTTCTTAAACAAAGTTTTATCTAAATTAAGTGCCATCTGGACATCAATCCTTGTGGGATCAATATTCACTCTTTTAAACTACAAGTCACGACCCGTTCACTTGCAGTTTTTGAACGTAAAACAAGTAGATAGGTTTTACCATCAACAAGTTTTTGGCACCTTTGCTGGGGGTTGATTGTTTAGCATCTTGTTTAATTTAGATTACTTTGATTTAAGAGTTTTTAATACTTTTCCTTGTGAACACCTGCAATTACACAAAGAGCACACGAAGAATGAAAGAAGTGAGCAAAGACGAATTTCCAAACATCAAGAGGCAAAAAAGAGAGTTAAGAAGGGCAAAGTGTCTTAACTTTTCACAACAAGATATGACTGAAGAAGGAGAGCAAGGAGGACCGAACAGGACCTTGATGGATTTCATGAGGCCAGGTTTTAGTCCTCAAGGAGTGGCGAGACCGGTAGTCTAAGCAAATAATTTTGAGATAAAGCTGATGCTGCTTAACATTTTACAAAACAATGTGCAGTTATACAAACTATCCAATAAGGACCTGAATGCCCACATTGTAAATTTCTTGGAGATATGTAACACATTCTGGCTCAACGGAATGTCTGATGATGTGGTGAAGCTGAGACTATTTTCATTTATGTTGAAGGATCAAGCTAAAAAGTGGTACAACTCATTGAATTCAGGCCAGATTACAACTTGGCAACAACTTGCCTAAGCATTCCTCGCCAAGTATTTCCCATTGACAAAGATGATAAGGATTATCAAAGAGATAAGAAATTTTTAGCAAAACGACGGGGAGTCTCTCTACGAAGCTTGGGAGAGATTTAAAGAACTTCAGAGAAGCTGTCCTCATCACAACTTGTTGAGAGAGTTCCTGCTTCAAACGTTCTACAATGGAGTGAATCCTAGCACTAAAGGAACCATCGACGCAGCAGTAGGAGGTTCATTAATGAGGAAAATGGTGGAAGCAGCTCACGATCTGTTAGAGGAATTGGCGAGCAACAACTGCATGTGGTTGAGCGAGAGGAGCAAACAAGGATAAAAGGATCCAAAAGGTATGATATCCATTGACTCTATTACTGCCTTGCAGGCTCAGATTATAGTTCTTACAAAGCAGTTAAACAACATGCAAGGAGCATCTTCCTCAACAGCTAAGGTGATGCAAGTTTAGTGTGAGTTGTGTGGGCAGAGCAACCACGACTTTGCGAAGTGTTTTCTATTGCAAGCCGGTGGTACTGAATAGGTAATTTACCTAGGCCAACCATAAAAAGGTAATAACCCTTACTCTAATAACTATAATCTGAGGTGGCAAAACCATCCAACTTTTTCCTGGAGTAATAATAATACAGGTGGCCAGTAAAGACCATAAGGACCACCAGGATTTCAACAAGATTGGATCGGAGCAATGGAAAGTAAGTTGGACAAGTTTACAGAGATGTTTAGTTCCAAACTGGAAGCTCAAGAAGAAAGTCAAAAATGGATGTTCGCAAGCTAGGAGGAAAGCTAGTAGAAGATGAAGGAAAAATTTGACCAGATCGTAAAGAACAATGCCTTGTTGATACATAACTTGGAGGTTCAGGTAAGTCAACTTATTGATGCTGTGTTTTCTTAAAGTGTAGGTAGCTTATCAAAGCACATTGAAGTCACTCCAAAGGAGCAACTTAAAGCTATTGTCCTTCGAAGTGGCAAGCAGATGGATGAACCAAGAAGGAGAAAGGACAACCACGAAAAAGAGAAAAGTACGGAGATAGAAGAAGAAAAGGAAGAAGGAAGGCCGTATGTTTTGCCACCCCCATACAAACCCAGAATCCTGTATCCACAAAGAGTGAAACAACATCAAGTGGATACTCAGTTTTCTAAATTTTTGGAGAAATTGAAGAAGCTACTGATTGATTTGTCATTGGTGGAAGCTTTGGAGTGCATGCCTAAGTATCTGAAGTTTTTGAAGGATATACTCACGTACAAATGCACTTGGGAAGACAATCAAATGGTTACATTGATAGAGAATTGTAGTTCCATTATCTTGAGTCAAATGCCTTCAAAATTGCAAGATCCAGGGAGTTTCACTATTCCATGTGTTGTTGATGATTTTACATTTCCTAAATGTTTATGCGATTTAGGTGCAAGTATAAATTTAATGCTTTCATCTATTTTCAGGAAACTAGGATTAGGAGAGGTCAAGCCAACTTCCATGCTGATTTAACTTATGGATCAGTCAATAAAAAGACCATTTGGAGTCATGGAAGAAGTATTGGTAAAAGGGGATAAAGTTATATTTCCTGTTGATTTTGTTGTGTTAGATTTTGAAGCCGATAAGAATTGTCCATTGATTTTAGGGAGGCCCTTTATGAATACTGGTAAGGCATTAGTTGATGTGCATGAAGGGAAACTTGTGTTGAGAATATGTGATGAACATGTTGAGTTTAATATGAAAAAATCATTGAAGAAACTGATGGATGGAAATGTGTGTACAAAAATTGATGTTTTAGATGAGTGTGTGAAGGAGATTAAAGAAGAACTCGATGAAATGAATGAAGTACACAAAGATGAAAGTGTGAAGGAAGAGAATTTATGCGAGGAAGTGGAGTTAAAAAGTTTAGAAAGAGTTGGTGCACCTATACCACCATCTACTGTTAAACCTCCCACTTTAGAACTCAAACCTTTACCTTCCCATTTAAGATATACCTTTTTAGGGAAGAACCACACTTTACCTATCATTATCTTTAATGAATTAAATTATGAGCAGGAAGAGAAAGTGGTGGGGACTATTAGGAAAATGATGAGAGCTACAGGGTGGAAAATTTCGGATATTTAGGGGATTAGCCCCAATGTGGTGATGCATAGGATTAACCTAGAATAAGGATGTAGAATCATGAGGGAAAGATAGAGAAGGTTAAATCCAAATATACAAGAGGTTGTAAAGAAGGAGGTGGTGAAACTTTTGGATGCTGGGATGATTTACCCCATTTCGGATAGTGAGTAGGTGAGTCCCGTACAGTGTGTGCCAAAGAAGGGTGGCATGATGGTGATAGAAAATGAGACAGGAGAAAAGATTTCCACTAGGATGGTTACAAGATGGCAAGTATGTATTGACTATAGGAAGCTTAATTTTGCCACCAAGAAGGATCATTTCTCGTTACCTTTTGTGGACCAAATGATTGAGAGAGTGGTTGGTCATTCTTTTTGTTGCTTTCTGGATGGATATTCAAGGTACAACCAAATATTTATATACCCAAAAGATCAAGAGAAGACCACTTTCACATGTCCATATGGAACTTTTGCATACTGAAGGATGCCTTTTGGTTTATGTAATGCACCTGCCACATTTCAAAGGTGCATGATGG
>JAOTAY010021206.1:0-11090 GCA_025629805.1 Erythroxylum baracoense | reverse complement strand
GAGGAAGGATTTTGATTTTAAAAATCTTGTAATTTACAGTTACTGGTTTTATTATTTAAATGTATGTGATGCCATGTAGAGTTCTGTAGTGATTGCACGTAGCGCTCCCTTATCTTAGGATATGTTTCGGAATGACCTACGGGCGTCCCAGTGCGTACCCTAGGGTAATGGGGTGTTACATCAATGGTTGTAAGAATACATCAATTTTATGCTTTGGATTTGTAGGTCCTGGCACAACCACTATCACGAACATAGATGCCTCTTTCATCCACATATATGGAGGCAAATTATAAGGAGTAATTATGATTGGCCATGATAAATATTGTTGGTCAAATTGACTAAAAGGTTGGAATCTATCCGTCGACAATCTCGGCCTAACATTTCGACTTTTAACTGCAAACTAATAATAGGTGTTATTGAAATGTTTCCATGTCAGTGCATCCGATGGATGATTCATTATTCTATCTTCCTGTGTGTATTCATTATGTCATCTTATGTGAGATGCAGTAACATCAGAAGCATATAGTGTTTCAAGTCTCAGAGTTAGCGGGAAATAATATATCTGCTTCTAGGGTACTAATTTCTGTTTCATAAAACGATTTCTAAGCTTGAACTTAGATTGACCACAAAATTTACACTCTTGTAATTTCACATCGTCTCCCCAATGCAACATACATCCCAATTTGCAACAATCAATCTTTTCGACAGGCAAACCAAGACCCCTAGTAAGTTTCTTCATATTGTAAAAACTATCAACCATTATATAATCAGGAGGTAATGATTCATTATACCATCCAAGAATTTTATCAAAACTACGATCAGAAATATGACCTTCAGATTTTATGTTCAATATTTGAGCAATTGAAGACAATTGAGTCATTTCTCACAATTTGGCCATAATTCTTGATCAGCTGAGTGTAGTAAGTCAAAAAATTATTTTGCACGTGGGTTTGGTTGTTCTTCAAGATTTTATATATTTTTCTGAAAGGTATAACCGGCTACATCATAAACCATTTGCATGTAAAGATTTTCAGTTGCACCCACATAATTTGTTCTAAATCCAATCCCTCTTTCAAACTCATCTACATTCACTGACGAGTGTATTTCATTACCCCTTGAGGTGTTATAGATCAGATTTAGTATTTAGCTAGCTTACCTTTATATACTAAAAAATAATTTATGATATGTGAAAGTAGTTTTTTTTTCTCAGAAAAGTAGTTTAATTAGTATGGACTATAATTGTCACAAAAGTCACTAAAATGATGGTTCTGTACTTTAATTTGACGTGTTATACACTTGGCACTATTGTTCATGGTTTCCATTTGTTTAGGGATGGATATGGATTTCAACCAGAAGTGAAAAATAAGTCGAGTTGATTTTGTCCATAAACATTTTCAGCTTGACATTGAACACATGATTAGGCTTCCCAACTATTCACATCCATTTCATACGTAAGATAGTGCGAGGAAATCTCCCATGTCCCCCACATTTTAAGTCTTCGCTTGGCATATAAATTGCAGCCAAGCTTCACCGGAAAAACCATTCACTTCATTGGCATACAACTTTCACACCAAAAATGGCTGGAAAGATCCCTATGACTCACCCGATTCCTTTCTTTTTAGCTGCCATTCTTGTCGCAGCCACCGGAGTTAGGTCCGACGATGCAGCACCAATACCAGCCGACGCAGCACAAGTAGCAACTTGGTTCAATGACAACATCAAGCCATTGCCTGAACGTCAAGGCCTTAACGATACTCTTCAAGCAGCGGAAGCAACTCCGAAAATCGTAAAGGTCAGACAAGATGGTAGTGGAGAATTCAAGACCGTGATGGAGGCCGTGAACAGTGTTCCACCAGGTAACGCACAACGTGTGATCATAGACATTGGTCCTGGTGTTTACAAAGAGAAAGTCACAGTTGAAAACAGTAAGCGTTTTGTCACGTTTTATGGAGCTCCAGACAACGTGCCAACGTTGTCGTTTGATGGTACGGCGGCCAAGTATGGCACCGTTTATAGCGCCACGCTGCAAGTGGACGCTCCTTTCTTCACAGCCGCCAATCTCATTATCGAGGTACTTGTATCACACAAACTTTGTTTTCTGTGGCTCCGATATGCACCATTTCATTTTCTGGGATTCATTTGGTTTCAGAATTCTGCACCGAAGCCAGATGGGAAAGCAGTTGGAGCTCAGGCGCTCGCTATGAGAATCGGCGGAGACATGGCCACATTCTACAACGTTAGGCTTCTTGGATTCCAGGACACACTTTGCGATGACAGAGGCAGACATTTCTTCAAGGACTGTTACATTGAAGGCACTGTTGATTTCATTTTTGGAAGTGGAAAGTCTATTTATCTGGTACCCAACTCCGAAGCCTACCTTCTTTACGAAAGGAATCTACTCTATTCTAGATTAATCAGAAGCTGATAGATATCTTTTTTCTAATGAAAAATGCAGAACACAGAGTTGTATGCGAAAGCAGACGAGGGAATGACTGTGATAGTAGCTCATGCAAGAAGAAGCCAGGATGAAGATACAGGTTTGTCATTTGTGCATTGCAATGTAACCGGAAAAGGAACCGGTGCAATGTTGGGACGTGCATGGACGGAAATGCCAAAAGTGGTGTTTGCTTACACCGCCATGACAAGCGTCGTTGATCCTGCTGGATGGTCTAACAATAACCACCCTGACAGAGAACCGTAAGTATATATGTACAGATATGGTGTTTCGGCTTTGAAACCGAACCACTTAGCTTTTTTGTTTATATATGAAAAAACGATAAAGATGAATTGGTTTGAATTGCAGGAACTTGTTCTTTGCGGAGTTTCAGTCTTCGGGACCGGGGGGTTCTACTCCTAACACAAGAGCTCCATTCACCAAGCAGCTTACTGAAGAGCAAGTGAAACCGTTCATTACGCTTGGCTTTATTGAGGGTTCCAAGTGGCTCCTTCCTCCCCCAAAGGTGTAAATAAGATTTGATTTTTGGATCAAAGAGAGCTTTAGTACATGCACTGGACCGTGCGAGGCCTAACCCATAGTGCCCTTTAGGTTCTTTTTCTTCTTTTCTTTCTTCACGTACACACAAGCTGTGTAAAATGGCCGAATTAATGGCATGACTGAAAATAAATACCACAGTTAGCTTTTTCAAAGAAACATTTTAGGCTCTGGAGCTTGGAGTCATGATTCTCAGGTTTACTTGAATTTGCACTCTATTAAATACTTTTTTAATAAATCTAATGACAAGGTTGATATTTTATTAATTTATATGGCTATTAATAATATTTAAATTATTTATATATAAACACACAATTTATTAATTTAAATAATATGGATTTAAGAACTACTAAAATAATGATATTTCTAATATTATCGTAATGTTAGTAGTCTCCTTATATATGTAAACTAAAATTTGTTTTTACAAATAGTATATGTGTAAAACTATTGACTTTCTTGACTTCAAAGTCAAATTAGTCTTAGTTTTTGAATTAATTCTTTTACAGGAGAGTACTTTTACATGCAAAACAAAAGAAACTTGGTTGTTTTAGATGAATATTGTACCACATCGAGAACTGAATTTGGTTTCTGGGATGTTGATTAATAATGAGTATTGAATTGAGTAATTTTTAAAATCATAAATATTCTCTTAGTTTTATAAAATTACATAATACTCTCTTAATATATTAAGCTGTATAATTTTTAGTTTTATTTCAATTATATCTCAAAAAATCATAACAATATAAATTTGACATAAAAATTATCTCTTTATTTTTATAAATATTACTTTTCACATATTTTTCGTATAAACATTAACCATAATTAACATATGAAAAAGATCATTTATTTTTCATATAAATATAAAACTAACAATAATACAAAATACTTAAACGTTGTAATTTACATCAGTAAGAATAATTATATCAAAGCATTATATAGTAAGAATAATATGGGTCTATAAGTATTACAACATAATTTCATGTCAAAGAACACAACAAAGTAGAAGCGAAATATAAAATAAAATAACTTACAATTAAAAGTTTTATGCTTATATTGAATTTAACATATGCGTCAAAATACAAAAATGAAAAAATTGGAACTTCATTCAATAATATATTTGCTTAAATCGGATTGACTTCAATTTTTATTTGGTACATAATACTCGTTATTGAGAGGAATCACGTCTTTTCTATCATTTAAAATCATTGTGCAAAATGACATTATCAATACTTTTTCTTTTATGATTATCCCCCAGGTCACTCTTATCTATTAGTTCTTGAGAAATCCAATCCACTCGAAGATAGAGATGGTCAAGACAAATTAGATTTAGATAACTATTTCTTTTGTTCAGAATTTTATTAAATAAATAAAATTTAATTATTCAAAAATTATATTAAACTTAATAATGATAATAATATACTTTTCTTGAAGCTTTAGGTTATATTAAATAAACAACAAAAACATTTAATCTTTTATTTTCAATTTTTTAATGAATAAATTCAAATGTGTTCTAATTCATTTCACACCTAGTTGCACTCATACATTGACTTTTAATTTTAATTACAAAGCTTTGTAATTTTGGAATAGTAGTTTCGAATTGGTCTCACAAAGCAATTGTAAGTTAACAAAAATAATCTAATAAACAAAATAAAGTTATGATTAATTTTAAATAAGAAACAAAAGTGAATAAATATATACCTAGATTAAGTTTTCCTTTTTAACGAATCGAAATAGGCATGCTAAAATCACTGTAAACATCTTTGTATGCCTTAATGTATGAGCTAAAGAAATCTTGCATCATCCCATGTGAACAATTATTGTGATAGTTAGTAGTATTTTCCATAAATTTTAGCTTTATTTGTAAAACATGGTCCAAAATAGACATTTGGATTCCAAAAATATCTAAGTAGCAAACAACAGAGGGTAAATTTATCTTTTTCGTCTTTCATTGATAACTGTAAGATAAGGTATATACAAGAAAGGAATATTTTTCAATTTGGCTTTAATTGTTTCCTTCGTCCCTTCTATGACATCATAAAAATAATTCATTATTGTCTTCTCATCATTATTAGTCAGATGAAGTACTCTCAATAAAGGCTTACAAACTAGGATGAAAAATGACATTGTGACCAAAATTCATGATCTTTGATTATAATTTTTGAAACATTCATTCTAGCGTTAGATCTAACATGTTAAAATGCAACTCACTTATCACTTGAAAATGTTTGTCTCAACTGCTTTTTCATTAGAACAAAACAATTAAGTGATGAGAAATTTGTTATAAATCTTTTAAGACATGACAACATTAATTAGTACCATTCATTTATCATCAAATTCAGAACTCATATACAATTATAGATGACGTTAGTCGCTTTAAAAAAGTGTTTAATGTCTCATGTATTCTTTAATATCAAGTCAATGTAATGTGCAACATAAGGAGTCTAATAGAAAGAATTATACCTACTTTGTAACCTTTCCTCCAAATATTTTATAAGCAACATCATTATCAATGACGAACTATACAATGTTCTCAAGCCCAGTTTCATTCACAAATTCATCAAATATTTCAGAATTTATCATCATTTCTTACAAAGTCAGACGCAACAGTGCACTTCAAAAACATCATCCCCTCAGTAGAATAAACCAAAGAAATTGGTAATAGGCTTATATCTTGTAATTGTATAGTCATCCTACATGATTGAATATCTTTAAGTTACCCAACTCATTCTTTTTTATTCAAATAACCCTTTATTTTATAAATGGAAATACTCAGAAGATTACCTCTGTAATTATCAATTGAAGGAGCTTTATATCTTAGACAGCAGGAGGCAATAACATCCAATATAGGTTATTGATAATAAGACTAACTAACGTTGAATGATACACCTGCATCAAACCACCATCTAGCCATTGTCATGTCCATATTATAAGCTACTTTTTTAGATTATAAGACACTTAAAATTAAAGGTTGATCTCTAGAATTGTTCACTATATTAAAAAATTTAGACATATTTTTTCTTCTTTTCGTCACATAAATTATAACAATCTCTTCTTGTTAGGTGGGAATACAACCTTGAACATTGTGAGTATCATCTTGACCACTATGGAAAAAACTTTCATTACTAATTTCACAGTTTAGTATTTGCCTTTTGTCTTTCTTATTCTTATACTCTTCAAGCAAACTATTCATTTTTCATTTAACTTTCTTATAATATTCCATATCACGTTTGATTACAGCTAAATGTTTCTTTAATCTGGTAAATTACCCCACTTTTAAATGTTTATTATAATACAAATAAATAGTATGGTTCTTCATACCACGAACTGTCTAATATAAGCCTAAGTTGGATCCTCAAATTTTTTTGAAGAGTTTGAATTATCAGGAGTACTTGAATTTTCTTCTATCTATATATAAAAAATAAAGGCATGTGTCAAAATTATATTAATAACTTCATAACAAATATCAAGTCTTGATATGTAACATCTTACTTAGATATAAAAAGTCAATAACTAATTCTAAGAAGATTTATCATATACAAATACTTGAAAAATAAAATTTATAAAACTAATTTATTAAAAATGAGATTACTATATTCATAACATATTATGAGTTATGATTATAACATGTCCAAATAGATTCTTTATGACATAGATGCAACAATTTAGATTTTGATATATTAAAAAGTAAAATGGATCTTGTAGATGAAACTAGAAAAATTATATGCAGTCACATTAAAAACATACAATAATATCTTATATCTTTATTTTGGCAATGTGCATTACAAAAATAGATTTATCGTAAAAAGTAAAAAGAAAAATGATTATTTAACCATTTACATTCTCACATTATGTTGAGTATATCCTTTTAAACTATAATAATAAAAAGCAAATCTTAGAAGTTCCATTTATATACACATAATTGAAAATAAAATCATCAAAGTATTATTCAAAGCTATTATCCATTTGTTGAACATACATGATTTATAGAATTTCTCCATAACAAACTTCAATTTTGTCCATCTCTTTTTTTTTCTTTAATATCCAACTATGGGTCATAACCAAAACCCATATATTGATAACGATCCTATAAATTTCTACAACACATCCGAGCCTTTAGCAAATATGTGTCCAAATGAATGTATACAAACTGAGGTTGATGATTATTTATCTATCTATCTATATATATATATATATAAGGATTTGGGACCATTAACCTCAACTCGAGTTTTAGTTAGTACAATGGTATCAAAGCCTTAGAGGATTCACTACGTCTTGGGTTCGAGTCCCTAGAAGAACTGATTGGACACGCAGTGAGCATGGTGAGTTTATAAGGATTTGGGACTGTTAACCTCAACTCGAGTTTTGGTTAGTACAATGGATATATATATATATATATAAACGAATCAATTCATCAACCTCAACTTGTTTACATTCCGTTGGATACTTGCATTTCAATATTTCACACATAATCTTAAAATTGGTAGTTCGATAATACACTATACAACTAGTAAATCAACTAAAAAAAACTCACGTCACAAGTCACAAGTATTATACAAGCAGTGGAGGAGAAGAGTTGCCACCTGAATTGAAAGTGGACATTATATAGCAGAGTGCTGCTAGAGAAAACGAGAAAGGAGAGAGTATAGACGGAGCTGACCTAAGGTTAGTAGTGTTGTATTTTTCTTTTTCAATTTGGTCATTAAAAATTTTTAAATTTACAAATATTGGTATTTTGGATACTAAATAGTACCCATCGAGATAACCCGCAATGACCAGTACGGTGCCATCATGATGAATACCATTTTACAACCAGTAACGATATTCATATCACTGAGTTCTTAACCTACTTTCTATAGCTTTTCTTCGAGAAGTTTGAACTTAAAGTACATTATAGTTGTTCGAGGGCCTTAATTTGTTTATTATTGTTTCTTTTGCTGGTTGTGGTGATTGAAGCTAAAATGTGTAAAAATGTGTAATTATAATCTGAAAGCATAAAAATGTGTAATCAAAAGGAGAATATGAAATTTTAGTTTTACAGAGGCTTTTCCAAATCTCCAACCTGTACACTATCTCATCCATTAATTTTTTTTTAATATTAGGAAGAAAAAAAAGTACAAATTACATAAGTAATCGTGGGTACCTAACCCCCGACTCATCCTCTGCAAGGATATGTAAGCACCCTGTAGGCGGGTGGTCAAAAGTAGTGATTCTTAAAGAGAACTGTTCTGCATGATTTGCAAGCCAGTCCGCACTCTGATTACCTTCCCGGTAAATATGCCGAATAACTATGACCCAGTTTCGGGACAACAATTCATGAATGCCCAACACTAAAGGGTTTAAGGAAGAAGCTCGCGCCGTCGGCGAGGAGAGCATATCAGTCACTATGCGCGAGTCCACTTCTAAGACTATATGGCGGTACCCCAAGGACCAAGCCAGCTGAAGTCCCGAAAGCACCCCCCACAATTCCGCTGTTAGCGGGGAACACCTGCCAATGTTCTGGATGAATCCTCCCAACCAAGCGCCGGAACTGTCGCGCAGCAGGCCACCTGCTGTGGCCGAATTGCGGGAGCGTTTGTTGGCCCCGTCTGTATTTAATTTCACCCAGCCATGAGGAGGTTTACTCCATCCGACAAGTTGTTCCTGATGCGTGCCATTGCTCAACAGAGTCCTTCGTTGCCAAACGACGGCCATGTGAATGTTGTGCACATATGCCAAAACCTGTAGCTCAGGCGAGAGAGGCCAGGAGAAGTGATCCTCGAAGAGTGCTCGATTTTGCCAGGAAAAAGGTGATGTTTTTAACCAGACGCTTTTAATGTGATCATAGTGGATTTGGGACCACAGGTTCGTGTCAATGTTGCTATAGCGACGGGGGATTGTTGGAATCTAACTGTGATCGAATTATAGACATAACAAAAAAATTAAATAATTTTTATAGATTCTGAGCAGATCCTGATAATTGAATAAATTTGACCAAAATGAAAAACGAATTTGAAATCGTACCTTGTTCGTCTTCTTATTGAAAAACCTTTAAAACTTTTTCGATTGATCAATCACGAGCTGTTCAAATGTTCAGCCTCTAATAGTACCTACAAAACAATTCTCAAGATTGCTTTGAGAGGAAGAAGACAAAAAGTGTTAGCTTCTAAAAATATTCTTCCCTTTATAAATGGAAAAACCATAAGGGTCTTTAATTAAAATTAAAATTTTTTAATTATAATTAAAATCAAATATTTCATATTTGATCCTTAAAGTTTCTCAAACTTTATAATTAAATCCAACTTAATTAAATTGATTTTTCTTTCATACATTACTCTTTGATCTGTGACCTATTAGGTTCCTAATAAATTGGCAATGATTATAAATTATAATTCTATTCACAATTAGAATTAGATAAATTAAAACTTCTTTTAATTTATCTTTAATTCTCCAATTAAATAATTCATAATCATAAATCATGATTGACGTCTAACAACATACCATGATTACCCAAATACCAAGAATGTCAAAGTAATTGACTTAACCTGTCCATGCATGACTATGAAGTATAATTGAATCCTTTTATCATTCAATATTATAATTGGACAGAGTATGGATATAATGTCTACTTTTTATCATCCCATCATGCTCGTTCTTGCTAATTAGTAATTGATTTATAATCAAAATTTGAAAACACCTTTTCAAATGTCAATTCATTCTGGTATGAGAATTTTATAAACTATTACTAATTAAGAACAGTAGAATATTCTCTCTAATTACTTTAGAGTGATGAATCTTATATTGACTTATTCAACTATCTACATATGGTTTATATTGTATCCAATTACTACCGATTGAATTATCCTACGACGATTCATAAATAACATCAAAATACAGTAATTCGCACACTACATACCTTAGTAATCTCAAGTTTGAGGATCAATTATACAGCCATCATTATGAGATAATCTATAGACACATAAATAATATTCTATCCGGAATTCTTATAATCGGGTCAGTTCAGTGACTTATTTTCTAGTAATCACTCACTACATTGGTTTAAGTATCTCTATATTTTAATTTATGAGATCAATTACTTTCTTCATAATAAAGAAATATAATGTGTGCTAGTTTTACCGTTTCAACAATATTTCGTCTTGATGAAACTACAACTAAGAACATTTAGGAATAATATATAAGTGTAAATTGAATCTTATAATTATGAT
The DNA here is from genome assembly GCA_025629805.1 of Erythroxylum baracoense. NCBI lineage: Eukaryota > Viridiplantae > Streptophyta > Magnoliopsida > Malpighiales > Erythroxylaceae > Erythroxylum > Erythroxylum baracoense. The sequence goes on along the minus strand of JAOTAY010021206.1, from coordinate 896 downwards.
CTCATCATAATTTCAATTACACAGTAATTATTCCAAGAACTTTATCTTTAGCATTAAAACATAAAATATTAATTAAATTAATACATAAAATTAAATAAAGCCATTTAATTAATTCAAAATAATGTCACACATTAATTTGCATCCAATTGATTGGCTACAAGGGGATAAACTAACAGGAACGTTAAGGGAATATTTAGCAATAACTCATAATTCTTTTAAAGAAAAGTTTTCCAATTGTTTTACATCTTATAATAAAAATTATTTTTCATGGATAATTGCGAGAATACTATTAAGAACAAAACCTAGAAAGCATGATTAATTGTACATTTTTTAAATATTGTTTAAGAAAAATAAAGATTTTTAACTTTATGTTATTTTCAACATTTACTGTTTTGTAATTTTTGGTCCAATTCATGTCTAATTATTACATTTGAAAATAACATTAACATTAACATTACAAATGATGTACTAAGTATCGTTTTAAAATTTTAGATGAATATTTGAATATCATGTTTAACAGTTATAAATTATGCATAGTGACCTCTTCTTCATTTATGACCAATAATTGTTCATGATCTCGTATCATTTACTGAAAAAAAAGAATTCTCACACCAATTTAGCTTTAAAATCAATGCAAATACTGTACTGGACTTAGTATCAAATTAGATTTTGGTACGGTACTATACTAGTACTGATAAATATCAAGCACCATTTCGACTAATTTTTTAAATTTGTGAAATAGTCCCTGAATTTTTAAAAAATTTGCAAAATAGTTCATTGTCATATTACACAGTTGTACTATATACTTTTAACTCTATCTCCAAAAATCATAATAATAAATAATAATCACAATTAATATGAAATAACAATAATTTTTAGATATTTCACATATAAAT